>JASDQU010203655.1:0-18927 GCA_032191745.1 Picea mariana
GGAAAGAAGCCTTCATTAACTCCATTTTGCTCGCTATGGCGCGGTCCAACGGTCTGGTGGTGAACCATAAATGCCTTTCGACCCATTAGGAGGGTCGAACAAATGGTTATATTACTCCCAATGGCTATATTTCTTCCTCGTGGCGAAGTGCCATGTGATGATGTTTTGTTATCCCAATGAAGTTCTAATTTTGAAAATTTTCCATCTGTGAGGTTCCTTCTAGAACCTTTTGTAACTTGTCGAGCCTTCTTTCTAGTGAGCTTCATCTCGGTATGCCTTTTTCCATTCTGATTCTTATCTTCTTGTGGCATAGTTACTTCATGTTGTTGAGATTATTTCCTAAGATTCAAGGGTGATGCTTCTTCTTTATCTGAAATAGGTACTTCAATCTTCTGTGGGTGTTTTAGTGTTCTTGCAACTTCGACATCCAAGTCTCTTTTGCTAACTAGCTTTGATCTATTCTTTTGTTCTTCAATCAAGTTTGTGATCCTTCTAGTCATAAAGTATTTTAATTCTTGCTTCTTCTGCTCTAAAACTTCTTTTTTGTCTTCCCTTCTGGCCTGATCTCTTTCAATCCAAGGTTTTCCTAGTAACATGGTAAATGGGGCGTTGTTCTCAATAAATTTAATAATCTCAAAATCTTCCTCTGTCGAAGTTCCATTTCCATTCATAGATATCTTGGTGAGATTTCCATGTAGGTTTATCAGATTTCCTCTAAATATCCCAATTCCTCCCAATGAAGGAGTCATATCAGGCTTCCCTAAAATTTCCCAAGTTATCTCTGTCATGATATTCACCTATGTTTCCTCATCTAGAACACAGTCAATGTCAAAGTCTCCTATTCTTGGTTCAAGGAATTATTTTTCTTTCAAGATCTCTGATAAGATGACATGTCGGTGGTCATTCAGGGTTTCTCTTATTTGCAACAATGCTTTCTCGGATTCTTTCTAGGGTTTTTCCATTTATGGATCTACCTTAGGGTTTTCTTGTCCCATGTTCATTCCTTCAATCTTAGCAATAATTCTAGGGAAATCCAATACTTTGYGGTCCATAGCTTTGTAGCAGAGACAACTAGGTCTTCTCCTAGGGAATTCCTTAGCAAGATGTCCTGGTTTTCTGYAACTGTAACATAGGGTTAATCCTCTCTTTCTTTTAAATGATCCCTAGCTCTTTTTGTACTACGTGCTAGGATTATAGTAGCTAACCTACAAATAKTTCTTTCTAGGATCCTGTATTCACTTGTTAGTCTAAACATTSTTCTTATGCATAGGTATAACATATATTTCACTATTCTTATCAGATCTATGCATATCAAACCTTCTTTCATCTATTAGGGCCCTAGTTTTCAAGCTAGGACAGAATCTATCAAACATACCTAGGTCCATACTTTTGAAAAAAAAATTTCCACTTATATTACTTCTACAAAGCATAAAGCCTTCAGTTCTAGAAATTTTCACTATTCTTACCTTTATCAGAGCACAGAGCTTGCAGATCTTACCTTTTGTTTTTAAGAAAAACTTCTTACTTTTACCTTTCTCGAAGCACAAAGAATTCAGTTCTCACCTCGTTTCTTCATATCTGACCTCTTTTCTTTAGCACATATCTTTATAAATCAAGTAGAATACTGTGCACTAGAGAGATAGATCTATGCACAGAGCTTCCACAGTTTTCGGTTGGATATTTGCACAAAGCTTATTCTTCCTCAGTTCCCAACAATCACAGTTTTAGGTCCCAACAACAAAACCATTTTTTGGCACAGGGGTAGACCCAGGGTTCACTGCTACAACAATGCACCAACAAAGCCCTAGCTACCGGCACTTTCAACAACACTTGCGAAGAAGATGAAGTCTCACCCAAGGTAGAGGCAGGGGTGGTTGCAAGACTCAGGTGTCTGCAACCTTAGCTGGGACACAGATCTTTGATTGTAATACTTAACAAAGAACTTAGAACCAATAGTTCATCAATATTTTACCACTATCTACTATGCAGATAAGACAGAGAATCCCATCATTCGTCTAGATCTGATGTATCTAAGAACTTAGTATGACGGAACAGATCAGATCTAGCAGGTTTAAGCACTAAGCACATTCATATAAGTCAGATATAACATCCATTTACATCATTAGCACAAAGCACAAATAGATCTATCTATCTATATCAAAGCACTTAGCAAATAAAGACAAACACATCAAGACATCACACAAAGCAGATCAACATAGCATATACGTGGTTCACCCCCACCCTGGGGCTACGTCCACCAAATATTCTTCTTTATTGTCTTTAGTCAATCAGTTAC
Organism: Picea mariana; assembly: GCA_032191745.1. Classification (NCBI taxonomy): domain Eukaryota; kingdom Viridiplantae; phylum Streptophyta; class Pinopsida; order Pinales; family Pinaceae; genus Picea; species Picea mariana. Next base: position 2,297 of record JASDQU010203655.1, read on the forward strand.
ATGCACAAAGCCACAAAATCCTACTCCGCATAGGACAGGATATCTACGTGCACCTCACCAGATCCTCTTTCCCTGAGGTAGGTTACAGCACTAAGCCTTCTACAGTCACTTTCACTCAGCTCTGCAAGCTTCACACATATGCATAGAGCTCTTACAATCCTTCGATCACATAGATATATCACTTAGCCATCTGTCTAACATCACATAGATGTATTCTCTATATATATCCTTACATTTCCTAGACATCTATATATTCATTACAAAATAGGCCTAAACATGGATAAACCCATGGGCCAACATCCCATACCCGTTACATAATCCCAAATCCCAAAAAGGGGCCGATATCCCGCAATCTCTGCTTCGTCCTGTGCTCCTATTTCGATAGGTTGTTGAAGTCCCAAAGTAGGTCAAACTTGACCAAAAATCTCTCAAAACTTGGTCAAGGCCCAACATATAGGTATCAATTTTTTTTATAAATTTCATTTTTTTGTATTTTTTTAAAAGAGTAAAAAAAATGCAAATATTTTTGGATGGTGTCAAGTATTTAACAAAAATTCTTCGTTACATAGATGTGGGTCCTCAACGGCTAGATGGATTCCCATGGCATTGGCATAGGAATCGAGGAGATGATCCAGCGGGAGGAGATGTGGAGAGAGTGCTTCAAAATGTGCAGGGGAATCTATCTCGTTTGATGCACACAATTCCTACGATTTAGGTAGAGGATCTACCAGAGGCGATGGAATGGTAGGTGGTGGGTGTGCCCCATGCATGGGTGTGAATCTTCCAGTGTCTCGCAAACACTGTAGTATGCTATCATGACATGCATTCGGTGCCACATGAGTATATTCCATGTTCATTAGACCTATCTTCCATATATGTATTTTGAGGGTGTGAGCCCCATTTTGTACTATGGCACATATTTTTTTGGAGAGATGAAATATAAAAAACATTGGTCTTTGGATTTACTTATATATGTTACAATGTGTACATTGATATATGTGTTTTATTTACTTTAGTTATGTGACAAATGCCAATCTAAAACATAATTATCATACACATCAGATACATAATTAGAAATTATAGGTATGTGATTATAAGTAATAAAATCAAAGTGTCGTTCTGAAAGTCGTACCCATAGGAATCGTCGAAGTAGAGTAGGGTCTCTCACACAGTAACTTCCATTTAACTGACACACTACTAACTGGGAGTCTAGGAGAACCTCTAAAAATTGAACAACATGAGAAATGGCATCACTTAAAATTTCTATAATGACGATATACTTAGCCACATTATTCGTTGATGGCGCTATAAAAACACCACCTAAAGAAACCAGTTGATCGTGGGGTGAGTAAATGACCCAAGTGGTGGAAGCCAAGTTTTGTGTATGAAAATTGACACCATCTGCAAATCCTAAGTAAACTGAACACTCCACTGGCATCTGCCAACCAAGGAAAAACTCAATAAGAAAGTTGATTGACACATAGGAAAAGATATATACACTAAGATACACTAGTATAAAAAGAGTCATGCCTAAGATTGAGGGCTCAAGCGTAATGTATTTTAAGGTAGATCCCATTTCTGAGCTCAACCAACATATTCCCTTCATAATATTCCAACTCGTATTCTCCTTTTTCCAATACACACCACATGATATAAGGATTGTGCCACATGGGGTTAAACTTTCCTACCCCCAATGGTTTTTTGGCTTGGTCATACAAGAGGACCAATTCACCCTCAACGTATTGTCAAGGACAGATAGACCTAGCATACTGAACCTTGACACTTCATTTATTCACTTCAATAGTCATAGAAGCATCTTGATGTTGCTCATCTAAGTTCTTTAGGTGTACAAGGTATTCTTCAAGATCAAAATTTTCAGGTAGGGGCTCAATTGCTAGCTTGAGTGAAGGTATTTTGCATAAAATTGGAAGGATCTAATCCATACCGTGTACTAACTGAAAAGGAAAAAAACCGGTGGAAGTCTTAACAGAGGTTTGGTATTCCCAAAGTGCAGGGTAAATCATAAGATGACAGTAAGATTTACTCTAGCTAACATGTTTTTGAAAAATGTTCTTGAGAGATTTATTCACAACCTCTACTTGTCCATTTTCCTAGGGATAATAAGGGGAATAATTACCATTCTTAAACCCCAGTTTTTCTGCTAATTCCTTCATGATTTCATTCTGAAAGTGACTTCCATGATGAGTGACAATATCGCTAGGGATTTTGAACCAAGCTATAATTTGGTTGAACACGAAAAAATGTTGCATTCTTACCATCAGATCAAATAGTATGCATGGCCTCTACCCATTTAGTGAATTAGTCTATGAAAATGATGATATGTTGATGCCCCCTATCCAAAGCTAGGTTACAGTCCATAAAATCCACCCCCCACTAAGTGAAGGGACCGACGGTGATGACTAGCTGAGAAGGGGATGGATGCGAGCACATTTTTTTAGAGAACACCTAGCAAGGGTGACACTTCTTGATAGCTTCGACACAATATTTAAAAATTGACAGCCAAAAATAACCAGCTCACAATACTTTTTGGGTTGTCGTAAGACCAGATAGATGACCACCACATGCCCCACTATGAAATTCATTAAGAACGGACTCAACTTCCTCGTGATTCAAGAAATGATGCAAGATATTATCCACGCCTCGATGATACAAAGTGTCTCTGACAATAAGGTAGTTTTTATCTTGATTTCATATACGTCGTATATTGTCTCTCGACTGATGCTGAGAGAACTTCAAGGTTTGAAGATAGATAAAAAAGTCTCCATACCAAGGGTCCGAAGACGAGATAAGGAAAATATGTTCATCCCCAAACAAATCAATATGGATAACATCCTCATCTAATCAACAGAAGTCTAATATCATCTAGGAAAAAAAACTATCTATTTCTTAGACTTCATCGAAGCAAAGTCGAGATCAAACTCTTGCAAAATGAAAATCCACTTATTATAGTTTCCCCCTATGATACGCCTAGTAAGTGTTGAGTGCTCAACACACCCTAAAAGTTTTGTGACCACTTCCTTTTGGGTACCACCTTGTCTTCTACCTTTGATTGTTTTCATCGTGGTTTGATCTTGATAACCTTCTTATCTAATATGTTTCATATCCGATTTTCTCTTGAGCATATTAATAACCATCTTGAGAAACACCATGACTGGTCAAGGAACTAGCAACCCAGATTTCTCCCGGCTTACTTGAGAAGTTTAACATCGGTGAAAGATTAAGGTATCAAAAATTGTATGGGAAGTCAAAGCAGTCGAGTATTGACATTCTTTGGCATTGACTGATAAGAGTATCTCTTTTTATGAATATAGCCTCCGAAAATATTTCGCCAAAGGTTGATTCTTTCGGCTTTGGCAGAAAAGTGCGATTGTAAGCGTCGCACATACATAAAAGCAACACTGTCAACCATCGAACTCCCGAAACAAGTTTGGTATCGGCGAGAGGGAACTAATTAATTGCTCCAATGACTCTCGGTATCGGCAACTGTGAACTCTAGTCTTTTCTCAAAAAACTCTCGGTACAAGTGAAATTCCAAGCATGACTTTTATCCACTAGTCGAATATCTTTCCATGATTAATTTTTTTTTTTTATAACCAAAATTGATAATCCTGTAGAAGTAGTAATTGATATTAAAGTTTTACAAAGAAAAACATTAACAAACTCACGATGTAATAACAATGATTCCAAAAGATATAATATTTTACGCAAAATATTTAAAGAAGAATACACGTTTGATTCACATCATGATACTTTTAAACTTTTTCTATATATACAATAAAAAACATCCACCAGACTTGGTCTACATATGAATAGACAATCCTAATGACTCGTCTAACCTGCCCGATCGTCGTGAGATTAAAAAAATTTACAAAGAAGAAAGACAAAGAGGTGTTAAGACACACTTCCAGGAACACAGGGAGAGAACCTGCTAACTACGTATCTCCTATTCTTTGGTCCTCTCTCAGGTTGTCTTTCATGCTTTGTGGTGTCTTATGCTCCATTTTCGCCGCCATCCACCGCACCTCATTAACTCCATGATCGTGTCTTGTGCTTCCCGAAGTTGTCTCTACAGCCAAACGGTGCTCCCCGAGTGACCTTGCGACAGCGGTATCCTTTGGGTTTTTTCTACCAACTGACGTCGCAGTTCCCTATTCTCTTGGTAAATCTTGGCTATTGCAAATTGAGCCTGCTCTAGTTGTTGAGCAGAATTTTAGACAGAAGCACCAGACTCTTTGGCCCTCCCCTTTCTTATTTTGCCTCCTGTGCCAGTGGTCTCGACCAAGTCCAAATGATCGGTAGGCATTACAGACTCCTCAAGGCTTGGACATGCACTCAGTTCGGCCTTGGGGTGGTTTCCCTCTCCTTCCTGAGTTTTCTTCTTAGGCCTTCCTCTTCTTTACGGTTTCGGTCCTGGAGAAGGTGCAGTCTCCAGTTTATTTCTCCCAAATGTATCTGTGACCACCCCAAGCCCGTGTTTGGACACTAATGTTTCCTCTGGACAGATAGTTGTACCTCTCGAATCCCATAGGAAGGAGTCCCAGGTGCACTGGGGCTGAGACCTTGCACTTCGACTGCCTCGTGGACCTCATCCCGTGTTTGAAGGAGATACCATAATCGCAAAGTGTAAGAGACTCAAGGCATCCACAGATGGCAAAGGATTACTCAACTGGACGTCACCAAGATGAACTTACCGAACCAGATCCTCAGGGAATATGAGCTTGGCATATAAAAAGGATTGCTCGCAAATCTCTTGGATTTATAGGGAAATCTAAGAGAGACACTAGGCTCTCCAACATAATGCTCTCACCTTGCAACATGATGTTTAAAAAAATTTTCACCCACAACTAATTGACAGATGCGATCCAGAACATGAAAGCACCACCAATCGGGGTTGCAGGAAAGCATGCAGTGCGATCCTTTCGATCCTTTTGAACTTCTGAACCTCCATTATTTTTAAATGATGGTTGGCACGCTTGGTGGTACGAGTTCTGAAGTCATTTAACGACCTTCTCTGTACGATATATGACCTCTCAGGGAGCACACACATGCATAATTCGTCCTCAACACCCTTTTTCCCAAAGGTTAAGTAATTACTGTGATAATTATACATTCATGTCTATTGTATTTAATTAGCCACACTACAACATGTTGAGGTGTTCATTTATACCAAAGAGGAGTGGCAGCTTCACAGGCCACTCAAAGGAAGCGTTTGGGATCACGTAAGTATTAAAAACGACTGAGACTAGAAAGATGCACAGATACATGTTGATATTTTGTTTATTTATGTCAGATCATGGGTTGCTTGATCGTGAAACTACTTCTATTTAATTTCAGGAAGAATCTTTCTGATCACTGACTAGAGTCTGTCTGGTGATCCCTCTAAATAATTGAAAGAATCACCGAAGCGATGAAGTATGTTGAGCTCCCGATTTCGGCATCCCGATATTATTCGACCTAAGTGGAATGATCAAGATGTGTGCCGAACAAGATGCATCATAGGCCGACGAATGTGCAAAGGTCATCGATCCAAAGCCCAAGCAAGTAAAACAATTTGTAGGACATCCAATCAAAGCCAGAGCCATACTTCAGAAGTTGAACTTCAGCCTTGCAAAATATCCAACGCACACAACAGATATCAGGGGAATCTATGTGGCTCCAATGGAACAACATAGGTTTCCATGGGCCAACAACTGTGAAGAACTCTTTATCAGATGGTATGATTATGAAAGAGTCCACCCTTTTCAAGAAACAACTCGGGTGGACTGTTGAAAGATTGTTAGATGATGATGCCACATGGCGATTCTTGATTAGCTCAAATTGTATTTTATCGTTAATTATTGTTAAGACTTTATATTATAAATAGGAACATCGACTGATGGTCAAAGCGTTGATGGTTGTTGTAAGAACTATTTTCTTCTGGTTGTTGATAATTATTTTGAGACTGCTACGAATTAAGAAGTCCTTCTGGACTAGAGACGATCTATTTTCATCAGATGTATGTGATTGAAGTTGGAGAAGAATTACTTGCTTTCTTGTTCCACGAATGTTGCAGTAAATGAGTAAAAGAAATTAATTATGTTGTCAAGTTATCTGGTGCAATGTTTTGATGTTCCTTTCTTTAAATGATGAAAGTAAATCATTGTGCTTCTATGTGATGAATGTCTTGGTAGATGAATTATTTTGTTTACCGTGACATTGATTACAATTGTGTTTCTTTCTTTATGCTAAGTAGTTTACCTCAGCTATGTGATGAATGTATCGGTAGATGAATTATTTTTCTTACTCTGATCTTGATCATATATGCGTCTTCTTTCTGTTAAGTAGTTTTCTCAGACAACAGTTGGATTCTCTTTTGATTAAGGTATTATTACTAAGCCCTTTGGCATAGGATCGTTGTCTGCATGTTCAAGTTGCGGGTTATCCCAAGCTCGACCCCTTCCCAATAGTTAAAAACCTTGTCCTATCTTTGTCAAGTTGGTTTATACTGGCTTGCATCTATTGTACCTGCCCCACCTAAGAGAAAATACAGAAAAAATTGTCTTAATTGAAGGAAGAGCATTCATCAGAAAACACAAAAGCTCATCGATAATTTGGCTAGATTGTAAGATCTGGAGAACCATTCCACTCCAAACGTTGTAGAATCTAATTGGGCCTCAGTGGCGGGTTTGGTTCCTGTTGTTGAATTAGGGGATTTAAACCCCATCAACAGAAATGGCGCTAGAAGGAGGGACTGAGAATCAATGGATGAATATGTAAGTTATATGATATTGCAAACAACCTATAGATTCATAATGTCCCACATGCATGGCTAGTCATCCAATAGAAAACCCACCTTTACCGAGTACTCCCGAAGCGAATAACTCACCCCACTCCGAGGAAGGATACCTTCACCCTGAAATACCTTGCGCCCTCCCTCACGAGGAAGTGAATAAGTTTAGAAGGATTACCAGAGCCTATGCCCGACAAATCGATGCGTTTCCCTTCACCCCCATCCTCCCTCAAAGAAAACAACAAAGCAGACTAGTATTTAGCACTCCCGATGAAGTTTTCGTACACTCTATCGAAGACTTAATAGACTTCACGATCACCGAAATCCAAGAACCTCTTGATCTCATACCTGAGATGCCATCCGGTGACATCTCCAAACTAAACGATCTTTCAGAATAGGAAGATCCTGACTCCTACTTCAAAGATATGGAAGAGAACAAGGTTTGAGAGAAGGAGAGGGAAGTTCCACTTCAAGACAACCAACCTTGGTTGGTCAGGGATGTCGTGGCCATCCCTGGATGAGTACACAATCTCCCTCAGCACCCGAAAAATTTTCTCCCCAAGTATGATCCTTAAACCTTAGGATTTCTCGAAGATCATATCAAGAATTTCATACTCACTATCAGGCTTATGAACGTTCAACATGAAGATGTGGTATGTAGAATTGTCCCCTACACATTTGATAACTCGGCTTCCACTTGGTATTTTAACTTGCCAGTAGGATCCATAACCAGCTGGACTAAGCTCCAAAAGGATTTCCTAGACAAATTTGCTGAAGAAACTACCACGAGATCCCTTATGGCTGAATTATTTGCAGCCACCATGACCCCAAAGGAAAGAGTCAAATATTTCAATCAAAGATTCACGACTATCCTAAACAAATTTCATCCCATGGCGAAACCAACTCAAGAGTTGCAAATCGAGGTCTATGCCAACATGCTTCTAGCCTCTATTTCCTTGTTTGTTAAAAGATCCACTAAGAAAACCCTCGCGGAGAATTTCTAAGAGGCCAAGACAATAGATTTCTGGATGAAAGGGTGTAAATAAGGCCAGGCATCTCTAGCGAGAAAAGAAAGCCAACCCCCTCCCAGGAGAGGACTCCTCTTAATTAGACCATCGGGGAAGTCGGTTGAACCAACTCTCGATAAGGGTAATGGAGATATAGAAGACCTGCAACGCATGGTCAAGAAACTATCAAATGAGATTATATATATGAAAAGAAATGCAGGTGAGGGAAACCAAGGCCAAAGACACTACAAGCCTTTCTTTAAAAAAAACTAGCCTTTCAAAGCAATTGAACCTCCCCTAGCCAACCTAAACATTGACTTAGGGAATTTCGTGTCTGATTCTTTCTATACATACCACCAAGAGAACCACTCAGAAAGGGAATGTCCTCAGTGGGTCCACGCCATGAATTTAATGGCCAATCGTTTTCTTGGAAAAGTCTCTCTGACCGAACCATCTAGAAGTTCATCCTTTAACATTGTCGATCAGGAAGAGGCTGACCCACCACAAGACACGACCATGCTGATATGGGATCCCGATGTGATCGTGTCTTTGGATGATCTATTTAAACCTTGGGCACCACCCGCAGAGATATCGGTGGTACAGACACGTAGTAAGGGTCAACCTGACCCAAAAGATACCAATGCCACCTGTGCCTCACAAAGTAAATTAACTTCCGATCACCCAAGAATGTCTTTTTCTTTCGGTAAAAATCCTATAAGTATCCATACTCATGATTCTCCTAAATTATATTACAATGTAGTAGAATATTTGAAGAAGCTGAAAGATAATGTACCGGTTATGGACATATGTAGAATCCCTCAGCAGAAAGACCTTATGTTGCAAGCTCTAATTTCAGTAGAAAAGTTGACCACCGATGATGGTCAGGAGAAGAATCTGCCCCTTACAAATTTGGCAAGCAAAAAAACATTAAAAACCTACTCAAAAAGCAGGAAGGAGAGGCCTTTTGTACAACCTTTCCTTTTAAGTTTTGAAGTCTTCAACAGGAATCTCCACAACTGTCCGGTAAACTCTGGGGCATCTTCCAATGTCATGCCCTTGGCTGTTTGTAACAAATTAGGTGTTGTCCCTCTAAAAAGTGATACAACTGTACAGGACCTAGGTCAAAGTCACGGGGGAAATCAAATATGTGATGATCAGGGTAGCCACTCATCCTAATTTCGTGCAGGTGATTGACATCATTGTGGTGGATATCTCTGAGGCATATGGGCTATTATTGAGCCAAGATTGGTCTGAAAAACTAAACGGATACTTCAGCACAAACTGGGCACACATTTGGCTATTGCTGAAGGGATACAAGAACATGATCATAATCGATAGGGAAAGATATCTGAAACATACGGTCACTGACCTAGAAACCTCGAATGAACCAGACTCTACCGATTTTCCCATACCAGGGAATTATTCTTGTGATTCTCACTTCGGCAATTTTTCTCCTCTCCTGTCCGAGGTTTTGCTTACCCAAAGCTCTGAGATGATCTTTCAAGAATAATTCCCGATGCCAATGGAAGATTCTCCCTTTTGTCAAGACCTAGTGTTAGGTCTTTCGGAAGAAAATATCGAAGAGTGGAACACTGATTGGAATGGAAATTATCGCTTGTAAATTTGGACCCTTTATTTTGATGGATCTAGGTCACAAGAGGGTTTGGGAGCAGGGTGCATCCTCATCGGTCAAAAGGGTAAACACCATTTCTTGTCTTGTAGACTAGAATTCGAGTGCACCAACAACATTGTCGAGTATGAATCCCTGGTACAAGGGTTAAAGAAATCCATAGATCTTAATGTCAAGGAATTAAAGGTGTTTGGAGACTCGGAAATCATTATTAGACACGTAAGAAACACTATACACTGCAACTCCCCTCATCTTAAGAACTACCAACAGAAGGTGCAGAGGCTGATAGAACGCTTTGAAGCTTTCAATATCACTATGATACCCAGAGAGAAGAGCATCCTTGCTGACTCCTTAGCCACCACTGCTTCAAGACTCTCACCTTTAGTAGATTACGAAGCCTCCTGATTCACTGTAGAACTACTTTACAAGCCATCGATACCTAATAATATCTCTAATTGGAAAGTCTTTGAGGAGGATGAACAAATCATAAGCTTCTTGACTAATCAAGACAACTTCAAAGACCTCACTATTGACGATGAAGAGTTCCAAGAGAAACTAATGGAAACTAGTCCTCAAGAGGGTCAAGATGTGGATAAACCAAAGGCTCGCACAATTCTAAAAAGGATATAAAATCTAGAGAATTTGTTTGATCTAAAGGAACGATTCAAAGGAACTAAAAATGAAAAGAATGGTAGCTCCTGCCCCTTCCACAAAACTATAAATCTTGGAACCCAAGACAACCCAAAGTATATAAATCTTAACAAAATGATATCTAAAGAGGAGAGGAAATCCTACCTCAAATTATTCAAACAATACAAGGATGTGTTCGCCTGGTCCTATAAAGATTTGAAAACGTATGATACCCGCATCATTCAACACACCATCCCGTTGAAACCCTAAGTCAAACCTTTTCAACAGAAGCTCTGAAAGTACCACCCATCCTTGGAACCCCTAATGTATCAAGATTTAAGGAAGCTTTTAGATGCGAAGATAATTTTCCAAGTTAGACATTCCGCCTAGATAGTGAACCTTGTTCTAGTAAGAAAAAAGTCAAGAGAAATCCGATTATGCATAGACTTTCGAAATCTCAATAGAGCTTCAGAAAAGGACAATTATCTCATCCCGCCAATGGAGCAACTCCTATAGACAGTGTCAAGATCGGAAATTTTCTCCCTTCTAGACGGTTTCTCAGCATACAACCAAGTGTTGGTTTTAGAGGAAGAGTGATTAAAAACTACCTTCCAGACCAAATGGGGAACCTTCGCCTCTAAATGCATTCCTTTCGGCTTGATTAATGAAGGAGTGACCTTTCAAAGGGAAATGGACGTGGCGTTTTGGGGACTTAGTGTGTGGTAGTGTATTTAGATGATGTAATAGTGTATTCGAAGAATAGAGAGGAACACATCCAACACTTAACTCATATTTTTGAAAGATGCTGAAAATACGGTATATCACTCAATCCTAAGAAACCTATCTTCGTTGTTGAAGAAGGTAAGTTGTTAGGTCATATTATATCTCAAGCATAAATTCGCATAGACCTTGAAAGGATTAAAGCCATAGCTCAACTCCCGCTACCCCATAACAAGAAGGCTATGCAGTCTTTTTTTGGGCAAATTAATTTTGTAAGGAAATTCACCCCCGACTTCGTCGAAATGATCAAACCCTTACAAAAAATGATTCACAAAGATTCCAAGTTTAAGTGGGATGATGAATGAAAAGATGATTTTAACCATATCAAAATTGCCATATCTCGGGCCCCTGTATTGCGAAGTCCTGATTTCAATAAAGACTTTAACCTTTATACTTTCGCCTCTGACCAATCGCTAGTTGCAGTTTTGACTGAGAAGGACGATGACAACAACGAAGCCCCGGTGTCATTCATGAGCACCAACCTTCAAGGAGCTGATCTCAATTACCCCACCATAGACAAGTAGGCCTATGCGATCTATAAAGCAATAAAGCATTTTAGGTTGTACATCCTCAAGAATCACACTAAGGTGATTGTGCCACAGCCCACAGTCCAATCCTTGTTTACCCAACAAGAAATGGGAGAAAGAAGAGGTAACTGGATGGTGGTAGTCTAGGAATTTGATCTAGATATAAAACCCACCAAGTTAGTAAAAGGAAAAGGTTTGTGCAAGCTTGCAGCCGAAGCTCAAGATCAAGCAAACCAAGATCCAAGGTGGGATAATGAAATAGCACTGTGGTGTGGTGAAGCAGCATACATTTCACCAGGACTGGACTCCTGGTACAAGGATTTGTCTCATCTATTACATCATGGAACTTGTCCCGAAAACCTCAACCCTAGAGAAAGGATAGCCCTCCGATTAAAATCCGCACAATATCACCTCATAAATTTGGTACTCTTCTGGATCAACTACGATGGGGTATTACTGAGATGTCTCGAATGCAAAGACACCAATAAAGTGCTGAAAGAACTCCATGATGGCCCCGCTGGGGGAAATTTTGTAGGGAACACCACCGCTCATGAGGTTATGAGAGCCATCTATTATTGGCCCACTTTGTTCAAAGATGCTCATGCTTACGCTAGGAATTGTAAGACTTGTCAAATAAGTGTTGGCAAGGAGAGAAGGGCGGAAATCCCACTTCAGTCTGTAACCATCTCTAGACTGTTTGAGCAGTGGGGGCTAGATATCATAGGAGAAATTACGCCCAATTATTTGAAATTGCACAAGTATATTCTTATTTCCACCGACTATTTAATAAAGTGGGTAGAGGCCATCCCTCTGGCCCATGTAAATGAGAAAATAGTCATCCAATTTATAGAAAAATAGCTAATTACAAGGTTTGGCGTTCCTTCTGTCTTGGTCTTTGATACTGCAACCTACTTCTCCTCTACCCTATTGACAGAGTTCGCTTTGGACAAAGGAATCATAATCAAGTACTCTACAAATTATTACCCTCAGGGAAACGGTGTGGCGAAGTCAGCCAATAAGAATCTGGTGAGGATACTAAAGAAGACAGTTGCGGATAACCATATAAATTGGCATAACCAACTCCATAATTACCTATGGGATGATAGGGTCACACCCAAAGAGGCTATAGGCAATTCCCCATACTTCTTGCTCTACAAACAAGAAGTCATTCTCCCGAATGGGCTTTATATTCCATCTCTCTAATTGGCCCAAGATTCTAACGATGATAAATCCTCAACCATGCAAAAAAGAATCAACACTCTACTCATACTAGAGGAAGAGAGTGAAAGGGATAAGTCTAATTTTTTAGCCCATCGGCAGATAGTGAAAAGATGGTTCGATAGGCATAAGGCTAAAGAAAATAATTTTGAAGTAGGAGACTTAGTTCTAAAGTGGGATAAAGTAAATGAACCCAAAGGGAAGCATTCCAAGTTTCGGAGCCTATGGCTTGGGCATTTTTAGGTGGCTGAGAAGATCAGGGTAGGTACTTATCGTTTGCAAAATATGAGAGGGGAACCTGACGCCCTCCCGGTAAATGGCCAAGCCCTAAAGCAATACTTCCAATAATAAAAACACAATAAAAGTTATAATATATATATATATATAATACATATATATTTCCAGTTGGAATGAATAAAATAAGGACCGGAGATATCTATTTTATGGGACAAAGATTTTGTGTTCGCCCAATGAAGCGCCATTTGTTGAGTGCTCAACACACCCTAAAAGTTCTGTGACCACTTCCTTTTGGGTACCACCTTGTCTTCTACCTTATATTGTATTCACCATGGTTTGAGCCTGATAACCTTCTTATCTAATATGTTTCATATCCAAGTTTCTCTTGAGCATATTAAGAACCATCTTGAGAAACACCACGACTAGTCAAGGAACCAACGATCTAGATTTCTCCTGGCTTACTTGAGAAGTTCAGAATTGGTGAAAGATTAAGGTAGCGAAAATTGCATGGGAAGTCAAAGCAGCCAAGTGCCAACATTCTTCGGTGTCGGCCGATAAGAGTATCTCTTTTTATGAATATAGCCTCCGAAAAGATTTCACCGAAGGCCGATTCTTTCGGCTTTGGCAGAAAAGTGTGATTGTAAGCGCTGCACATAGATAAAAGCAACACTGCCGACCATCGAACTCCCGAAACAAGTTCAGTATCGATGAGAGGGAACTAATTAATCACTCCAATGACTCTTGGTATCGGTAGCTATGACCTCTAGTCTTTTCTCAAAAAACTCTCGGTACAAGTGAAATTCCAAGCATGACTTTTATCCACTAGCTGAATATCTTTCCATGATTAATTTTTTTTTTTTATAACCAAAATCGATAATCCCACAGAATTTGTAATTGATATCAAAGTTTACAAAGAAAAACATTAACAAAATCATGATGTAATAATAATGATTCCAAAAGATCTAATATTTTATGAAAAATATTTAAAGAAGAATACATTTTGATTCACAACATGATACTTTTAAACTTTTTCTTTATATACAATCAAAAACCTCTGCCAGGCTTGTTTTACATATGAATAGACAACCTCGACGACTCGGCTAACCTTCCCGGTTGCCGTGAGATTACAAAATTTTACAAATAAGAAATACAAAGAGGTGTTAAGCCACACTTCCAGGAACACAGGGCGAGAACCCGCTAACTACGTATCTCCTATGCTTTGGTCCTCTCTCAGGTTGTCTTTCGTGCTTTGTGGTGTTTTATGCTCTGTTGTCGCTGCCATCCACTACGCCTCATTAACTCCATGATCGTTTCTTGTGCTTCCTGAAGTTGTCTCTGTAGCCAAACGGTGCTCCCTGCGCGAACTTGCGGTGGTGGAATCCTCTGGTTTTTTGCTGCCAACTGACGTTGCAGTTCCCTATTCTCTTGGTAAAGCTCCGTTATTGCAAATTGAGCCTGCTCTAGTTGCTAAGCGGAATTTTTTACGGAAGCACCCGGCTCTTCGACCCTGCCCTTTCTTTTTCTGCCTCCTTTGCCAGTAGTCTCAACCAACTCCAAACAATCGCTAGGTATTACAGACTCCTCGAGGGTAGGACGTGCACTCATTTCGGCCTTGGGGTGGTTCCCCTCTCCTTCTTGAGTTTTCTTCTTAGGCCTTCCTCTTCTCCATGGTTTTGGTCCTGGAGAAGGTGCAGTCTCCATCTTATTTCTCCCAGACATATATGCGACCACCCCAAGTCTATGTTTGGATGCTGACGCTACCTCCGGGAAGATAGTTGTACCTCTCGAAGCCCACAGGAAGGAGTCCCAGGTGCGTTGGGGCTGAGACCTTTGACTCTGACTACCTCATGGACCTCTTCTCATGTTTGAAGGAGATCCCATAATCACAAAGCATAAGAGACTCAAGGCATCCGTGGATGGAAAAGGATTACTCAACTGGATGTCACCAAGATGAACTTACTGAACCAGATCCCCAGAGAATATGAGCTTGGCATATAAGAAGGATTGCTCGCAAAGCTCCTGGATTTATAGGGAAATCAATGAGCGACACTAGGCTCGCCAACATAATTCCTGCGCCTTGTGACATGATGTTTAAATTTTTTTTCCATGGCACAGCTAATCGACGGATGCGATCTAGAACATGAAATCATTGCCGATTGGGGTTGCAGGAAAACGTGCAGTGTGATTCTTTCGATCCTTTTGAACTTTTAAACCTCCGTTATTTATAAATTACGCTTGGCACGCTTGGTGGTACAATTTCCAAAGGCATTTAATGACCTTCTCTATATGATATCTAACCTCTCGAGAGCACACACATGCATAATTCATCCTCGATGCCCTTTTTCCCAAAGGTCAAGTGGTTACCTGTGATAATTATACATTTATGTATATTTTACTTGATTAGCCACACTATAACATGTTGAGGTGTTCATTTATACCAAAGAGGATCGGCGGCTTCACAGGTCACTCGAAGAAAGCGTTTGGGATCATGTAAGTATTACAAACAACTGAGACTAGAAAGCTACATAGGTACATGTTGATATTTTTTTTATATATGTTAGATCATGGGTTGCTTTATCTCTAAACTAATTCTGTTTAATTGCAGGAAGAATATTTCCGATCACTGACTAGAGTTTGTCCTGTGATCCCCCCGAAGAACTGAAAGAATCACCAAAGTGACGAAGTATGTTGAGCTCCCGATTTCAACATCCCTATATTAATCTACCTAAGCGGGATGATCGATTTGTGCGCCAAACAAGATGTGTCATGGACTGAATAATGCGCAAAGCTCACTGATGAAAATCTCGAGCAATTACAATAGTTCGCAGGACATCCAATCAAAGCTAGAGCCATACTTCAGAAGTTGAACTTCAGCCTCGCAAAATATTGGGCACACGCAGTAGACATCAAGGGAATATATGCAGCTCCAATGGAACAACACAAGTTTCCATGGGCCAACACCTGTGAAGAACTCTTTATCAGATGGTCTGATTATGAAAGAGTCCACCCTTTTCAAGAAACAACTCGGGTGGACTGTTGAAAGACTATTAGATGATGACGCCACGTGGTGATTCTTGATTAGCTCAAATTGTATTTTACTATTAATTATTGTTAAGAATTTATATTATAAATAGGAACATCGACCGATGGTCAAAGGGTCGATGGTTGTTGTAAGAACTCTTTTCTTCTGGATGTTGATAATTATGTTGAGACTGCTACGAATTAAGAAGCAAGGATGATTTTAGGGGCTAAATTTTTCTCATGGGCTAATTTTCCATGGTTTTTCAAAAAATGAGATTCGCTATTTTAAAAATGATTCACCCAAATTCTATAGGATAAAATTATTTTACCTTAAAAATCGCCAAAATTTTATAAAAACTATATAAAATCCTTATAAATTTGAATATTTTTACAAAAATATTGTTAATCATTTATAGCTGGCATATGAAGGATTAGTAAGATTCACCAATGTTTCTACATTTAAAAATAATTTTCCATCCTTAAAATCATCCATGTTAAGAAGTCCTTCTGGACTAGAGATGAGTTATTTGTTGGATCATGTTGTCATTGATGCCAATGGTTTGATTGATTGATGTCATTGATTGATGTCAAGTGATTGATTGATGTCAAAGGATTCATTGATTGATGATTTATGTAATATAATATGTATTGTCCTTGATGAGAATGCATAGATGAAGATGGATCAATGAGTTTTCATTGATACATGATGAAGATGGATCGATGTGGTTCCATTGGTATATGATGCATTGTTGGAAAAATGTATAGATGACTCATTATTGTCTTATCATGAT
>JASDQU010203656.1:5460-16558 GCA_032191745.1 Picea mariana
GCCAACAAGTTAAGGAAGAACATCGACACCCAGCAGGGTTGTTACAACCCCTACCAATTCCATAATGGAAATGGGAAACCATTTCCATGGATTTCATCACCGGATTACCAAGATCGACTAAGCAAAATGATGCCATCATGGTAGTGGTGGAAAAATTGAGTAAGTCTTCTCATTTTGTTCCTATCAAGTCGACTTGCAAGGCAATAGATATTGCCAACACCTTCATGAAGGAGATATTCAAACTGCATGGCATGCCTAGAGAGATTATATCCAATAGAGACACCAAATTCACTTCAAGATTTTGGAAATCCTTGATGGTTGGTCTTGAGACTAAACTGTTGTTTAGCACAACCTATCACCCCCAAAATGATGGATAGATAGAAAGACTAAACCAAATATTCAAAGACATGTTAAGGATGCATGTAATGCATTAGCCTAAGAAGTGGGAAGACTACCTGCCATTGGTAGAAATTTCCTACAACAATGGTTATCAAGAGTCACTAAAGATGAGCCCTTTTGAATCCCTCTATGGTAGACAGTGAAAAATTCCCATCAGTTGGAGTAATCCAGTGGATAGAATTTCAATCGAACCGGACATGCTGAAAGAAATGGAGCAACAAGTGATTCAGATAAAGCAAAATATGAAAATTTATCAGTATAGACAGAAGAGCTACGTCGACGAAAAGAGAACCCCCAGAGAGTTCAAGACAGGAGACCATGTCTATCTAAGAGTTAGACCCAGGAAGAGTTCCCTGAGAATGGGAGCTTGTGCAAAGATGGAACCTCGGTATTGTGGACCCTTTGAAGTCTTAGTTAGAGTGGGAACTGTAGCCTATAGGCTATCACTTACTCCCATAGTAAAGGCACATAATGTTTTCCATGTTTCATTATTGAAGAAATATGTACATGACTCTAATCATATAATTGACTGGTCTATGATCTAGGTGGATCTAGAGGGAGAATTCCTGCCAGAACCTCAATGCATAATAGACAAGAANATGTTCCTTTAAGGAGGGGGGGGGGGGAATTATAACACCCTATTTCCCCCAGTTTGTAAATATAACTATATTGGCCAAGGAACTATGGCAAACTCAAAGGTGTGAATGTTTGATTTGATGGACATTTGTATAAAAGGTCAATGAATGTAATTTTTTTTATTTTAATGGAAAATGGATACGTGTTACATGACTGGTGGAAAGGGGATGTGCTAAGAGAGACCACAAATGATATGAAAAGGTGGTCGAGGGGACCGGGAATGGTTGCATTAACCTCCACTGAACTAGTACTGTGTTGTATTTAATTGCTCAGGATCATAACAACCCTCTGACCCAGGAATGAATTACAGTCAGGATGGTAGGTGGGAAGACCTCCTCAAGAGTTAATGAGGGTATGGGGCAGACCACCAATCTATAAGGCTTCCAGACCTGACCACGGACTGGGAATTTGGGCCACACACAATCTTGCTGGGAAATGCAAGAAAGGAAAGCGTTGGGGATAGAGAGGAAAAATATGCGAAGAGTGCAGAGAAGAGCGTAGAAGCTCTGGGACTCGAGGAAGAATTGGGAAAAAGAGTGTGTTATGATCATGGGAAATAGAGACTGAGATGGGAGAAGGAGAGTAAACTTCGTCCCTATCTATTTCTGAGCTGGAAGAAGATATCCAATCAAAAAGCATTGTGGTCTAGCTCGGGGATGGCTACTGGTAAATCCGTTAGGAGTGAATGAGCCTATGGTTGGGTGGAAACGAGCACCCTTTCTAGCAATTCCTTCACGTTGTCTGGTTCTGATAAGTGTTTCTATACATTATGCGTTGAATTGGGAATTAATAGTTGCATGCATGTATTTACTTATTTGTAAATGGTTCTGCACTGAAAAGGTTAAATTTTGTATATACATTGTTTTCCTTGAGGACTTGTGATTTTGTTTTTCCCGTGTGCCCCAGTTTAGCTCTCGAAGGTGTTTTCCCAAGGGAGCTACCTCATAGCTCCAAAATTGGAGCAAGCCTCTTGGCACTGCTACCATCACGATAACCTCACAATTTTATGTCGCCTAGTATCGAAACTTAAGGTGTTGCTAACTAGGATGGTGTTTCCTTCAAACCATTAGTCTGAAAGACCTTGAATTCACACCCATTACCTTATTCAAAACCCAACTAAAGAGTAGAGATCATATCCCGAGAGTCATCTAAAGGTCCATGTGACCTAGGTCTAGAAACCCTGTGCTAAAAGGAGTTAGCTCATGAAGGCTTCGGAGCTTCGGGAGTTCAAAGCTCCAAGATGTCAAACTTCACAATAGTCACAGTTACCTGAACTATCAAAGTAACAAGAGCCATAGATGACTTAAGAACCTGACAACGAAGATGGATGTGAGCCGCTCATTGGGAGGAGAAGCTATCCTAGTCGTCAGATCGACTCAGAGACCCACTGGATTAAATCATCCGCTTGATTAAATCGATGGTTGGGAATCATTGTGGAGCGCTAAGGTGAAATTAGCGGACGTGCTAGTTCGCAGCCCACAATTCACCAATGTCATTGATCTCGTCGCGGTGGAAGATCAATGACCTCGATTAGACTGAGTTGGGTGAGTAATTTTCATATTGTGAAGGTTGAGCTCTCTAATAAAGAGTGTGTACATTGGGGCCCCACAATCGCTATGAACCGTCAATCGATGAGAAAATTGATATTGGTCGGATCATGATTGTCAGACCTAGAAAAGTTGTTAGGTGGATAATCGCGAGTTCCTTTGGAAATCCATGGAGTAATGGAGTCTGTATGTTTTGTCGATCTAAGAGAAAGGACACGTGTCGACAGATCATCGACTTCGGGTGTAAGATCTCCAGGAGAAAGCGAGTGTGGAGAGGTTGAAACTCCTGAAGCCTGAAGAGCCGAAGTGATTTGTAGTCGTCGATCTATGGAAGAAATGCGTCGATGGATCGTTGACTTTGGGTATAATATCTCCAGGAGAAAGTGAGTGTGGAGAGGTTGACACTCCTGAAGCACGAAGAGATGAAGCAGATCTGATTTGTGCAAGCCAAAGGGATGGGTGTCATTAGATCCTGCACTTCGGAGGAAAGTCACTCCAGGAGGTAAGGGGATGTGTTGAACAAGAACTCCCAAAGGCCATAGAGCTAGAGTTCATCTGAGTCATCTGTTAGCAAAGGACAGGTGTCAACAGATCTTCCATTTCAGAAGATAGCCACTCCGAAGGAAAGTGGGGTCATGAGAGTTGAGAACTCATGAAGTAAATCATGACCATCGATTTGAAAGAGACACGCGTCAACAGATCATTGACTTCGGGTGAAATCACTCTGGGAGAAAAGGTGGTGTGAGCATGCGAGACTCCCGAATGCCGAAGTCCCGAAGTGGAACCGACCCGTTGATTTAGATGGATGCGTGGTGCCTGATCTGGTACTTCAAGTATGGGCCACTTTGGAGGAAAAAGAGTTGGACTGCTCGGAACTCCCAAACTTCGAATTCCAAAAGAAGATCATAATCGTTGATCAAAGGGATTCGTGACGCTCAATCTGTAACTCCAGGTACGGAGTACTTCGGAGGAAAAAGGTGTGGGAACGTTTGAAACTCCCGAACGTCGAAGTCCTGAAGTAAATCAGGGTCATTGAAATCCCTGTGGACATGTGGCATTAGATCGTGAACTTCGAAGGTTTTCCACTCCATAGGATTTGCGTGGTGGTCGTCTTGGCACCTATTTTCTTGGCATCCGGTCATAGCCCGCGGTCATATGAAAGTATAGGGGGATGAAAGAACCCGAAGATCTTGGGAGGGGATATCTGACTACTCTGAGCTCATTTCGGAGCATGGAGATCGTGACTGGAAATCTTTGGAAGGGAAAAATGGAATAGAGACCCCAAATGGGGGTTTTGATTATCCTAACAAGAGAGAAAATTTGAGTCCCCACCGTGGGTGTGTTACATTTGGATCCGCATACACACCATGCTCATATACAATGTATCCTAGGTATTATACCATGTTCATGTCGAATGATCATTTCTCTAAGTTAGCATATAGCTTGTGTTGCCACAGAGTGTCGAGGACATGTTGAATTTGTTGCAAGTGTTTTTCCCAACTCTTGCTAAAGACGAGGATGTCATCTAGATATACAACTGAAAAAGAATTGGTGAAAATCCAAAAGATGTTTTGCGTCAACCTCATGAAAGTTGTTGGGGCATTTGTTAAGCCAAATGGCATGACCAACCACTCAAAAAGACCTTCTTTAGAATTGAAAGCAATTTTCCATACATCAACTTGTTCTATTGGGACCTGATGGTAATCAGAATTCAAATCAATATTACTAAAGTACTTGGCTTCCTTGAGTTGGTCGAGAAGGTCGTCAATTCGAAGAATTGGGTATCTGTTTTGGACTGTGATTTTGTTTAGATCTCTGTAATCAATATAGAGTCACCATGTCCTGTCTTTCTTCTGCATGAGCACAATTGGGCTTCCACAGGGTCAGGAGCTTGGTCGAATGTGCCCCTTTTGGAGCAACTCTTGAATCTAGCACTTGATTTCCTCATTCTCCAAGAGAGCCCAKTGATATACTGGCCCATTAGGTAAAGGTGTCTCAGGGCTCAAATTGATTGGATGCTTGACTTGACAGTTCATAGGCACCCCTGTCTGGGAGGTGAAGATGTCTTAGCATTCTTCCATAACTTTGTCCACTTGCTTCCACTGTGTAGAGAGGCCTTGTGTGGAGGTCGTGGATGTGGCCGCAACCTTCCATTCACTTTGAGAGAAAATCATGAAGAGGAAAAATTTCCCATTCTGGTAGATGACCTTCCTGCATTGCTTAGCTAAGACCAAAGAAATTGTGGTAGGTGGAGCTACCTCTGGTATCATGTACAATTGTCTGCCCAAAGTAAAAATGACACTATGAGGTCTAGACTCATACACAACATGACATTTCCACATATATGGATGGCCTAAAAGAAAATAAAAAACTTCAAGTGGGGCAACATCACACAATACCTCATCGTTGAAGGGATTGATTCCATAGGTTAGGTGACACTGTTGGCTGACACAAAGATATCGACTTGGGCTAAGCCACCCAATGTTCTATGGATACAGGTGTGGTGTTGTCATAAAATTCAACCACTTGATGATCTCTGTTGAGATTAGTTTCTTTTGGATTCTACTATCAACAATGAAATGCAGTGGAGCACCCTTCGCCCAAATCTATGAGTGAAAAAGGTGCTCACCTTCCTCTGGCTCCTCTAGTTCGTTTAGTTGGACCTTGGTGGTAGCGATTATGGCATCGGGTTCTGTATCAATGATAAGCTTCCCCTTTTCTAGCTCTCAATCAGAGTTGGGGCATGGATCTAACTTTGAGGCTTTCATCTCGGCCACCAATGACTTCTTTGAGTGACATTCCTCATTGTTGTGCTAGGGGTTTTTATGGAACTCACATCACTTCCCAGTGTATTTCTTCATCTTCCCATTATTCTTCTTTTCTTGTAGCTTAGACTGGTTGTCTTGAGGTTGTCCATACTTGATTTTTCCTTTGATCTATGCACTGGGGATGCCTTTTCCTTTCTTCTACTATGATGCATGCGCATATCCAAACTCCTACTTATTTCTTTGCTTAAATTTTTGCTCAATTTTGACAGCATATCGATAAGCGGCTCCCAATAATGAGATGTCCAGAAACTCCATTTCTATTTGGATGTACCTATTTATACCCCCAGAATATTTTAGAACCAGATGTCATTCAAAGTATTTGATACCCAAATTTTTGCGCAAGGTATGGAACGTATTGGTTAACTCCAACATTATTTGGTCCCTCTCCTGACGCAATTTGGTCCATCCCGTGTACTAGTTGTCATAGTTTCCAACAAGGTAATATTGTTCCTTAACGATATTCTTATAAGGGTCCCAAGTGGTTTCATCCCAAAAAATTCCATACTCCTCTATGGAATTTTTCTCACAGTAAGTCTCCCACCAATTTTTGATATGGGGGACAACCTTAAGGAATGCAAAAGTGATCCTTTGCCTATCGAAAAAATTGTGGACAGAGAAATAACCTTCTAACATATTTAACCACTTCTCCAAAGAATCTGCATATATCTAACCTTAAAATATGAGAATATCAAAATTCACTTGTACCTTGAAGGGGGTAGCACCTCCAAAGTGGTCAATCGATGAATACGTGTATGCTATTGTCAGCAGCCATCGAAGGATTTGGGAAAAATTATCAATCATCTCCTTCCTTTGTCACACAAGGGATTCCTCGAGAAACGACTTAATAGAATATTCTACTTCCTCGTCTCTCTTTTATTTTTCCATGGGAGGTTGTCAGGGTCGATGAGGATAGTCCTTCAGAGGCTAACGTAGTTCGAGTCCCAAGTCCTTATACCCTAACCTCGTTGGGGACATGCACAAAGAAACAAATAAAGAACAGAATACTCTGATACCACTGATCTATATTTATGAGGGAATGAAATGAAACACAAAAATATGATAGAAAACACAGAGATACATTAAAACTCAATTTATATTAATGAATGAAAAATCCAAGAACTGTAAAAAAATGTAGAGTGAAATAAACTCATTAGAATGGTGACAGCATATCTATAAGAAGAGACATGATGTCTATGCGCATTTGTAAGAGAGCATTAAAATGAGGCCAAAATTCCTTTTAATATAAAGTATCAATGAGAAAACCATAAACATCTAAAACCCTAACTCCAGGAGATGAAATGCCACAAGGTTTGTGGGCCATAATGTGGGTAGTTGATACATCAACTTCCAGGGGGTGTAACTTTTGCATACGATCTCAGTTTGGGGCACTCAGTATCTCATCAGAAAGGTATAATGGAGAAGTACACATTATAAATGACCCAATACATGACTTTCCATATCTAAATGACATTTCCATGCCAAAAAAACATCAATTAGGGCCGCAAAACAGCCCTAGAAGTACAAGACCCAAAAAACCATAGAAAAACTATCAAGATGGAAAACTGTGTTTTGAGCTAGTGGAATAGGTGGGTGGCCATCAATAACCACCCATATCACCTAATTAAGGTGACATTTTTATCTATATCTCCAAAAGTAGGCATGAATATACCCATTTGGGCTTCTAGAAAAATTCAAAAGGGTTTGGAGTGGAGATGTTGAAACAGGGAAAAATCCACTATTCCTAGACATTTTTTGGGGATTTCTGAAATATTTAGAGGGGGGAAAGAGGCCCCTGATCACCAATCCAGAAAATTTTATTTAGTCACCATTTCACCTACTCATCTATTTGGACAATTTTTTCTTGAGGGTGTTTTTTCCAGTTTTGCTCCATTTGGGAGATAACCATTTTTAGATAAAAATTATAATTCTAAGTTAGGAGGAAATGAAAAAGGGACAAATTGGAAAATCTAGATTGACGCAGAAGTTGAATGGAGCATTATATCCTAAATATGAGAGTTTTTGTGTATTCATAATCAAGATTGGTTCTCACCATATTTTCTTCTACAAAAGGAAAAAATTAGCCCTTGGTATTTTTGCTACTAGTGAAACAAGTGCAAAAGGGGTGAATCTACTAATTTCAAAGAGATTTAACTTTCAGATAAGAAATTAGATTGAGGCATAAGTACAACTATTATAAATCTAATTTAGAAGAGATATATATATTTGAAAGCTTATAATTTTATTAGGGTATCATTGTTCTTTAGAAAATATAGGCAAAAAGGGGTTTGTAGATTAATTAATGGAAATTTTAAAATATGCTTAACTATAACAAGTAATTGTCACATGCAAATTTCTTGCAGAAATAGAGGAATAGGAAAAATATATTGGTTCTTATATGAGGACTGGAGATATTACTACAAGGAGAACACCTTGTATCAAAGGTTTTTACAGAACCTCCCTGAAAAAATTATCCCTACTTTGTTTATAGCAGAGGTTGTTAGTGGATGGGGTTTTTTGCAGAGGTTTTTTATCAGTGTGCCTTTAAGGTCCATACACCCCAGTGCACACATAAAATTAACACTCTGGTTCTAAACTAGTAAGGCACACTATTATACGTTATAAACACAAAAAATACATAGCACCGAACACATGAAGCCTTGATGTACGTACAAATGACATCCTAGTGTGTATCCCTATCGAGCGCACCAAGGTAGGGTAAAATAAAAATAAAAATTACCAAATCAATTTTCATTATTAGACTTCATTTTGTGCTTCCAAAATCTCATACAAGCACCAATTCTCACTCTCCTTCCAATGCTTCCCCGTTTGCAATGCTCTACATTCATTTTGATAGTTGCAATGGTAGATTCCACACATTTCCAAATTTTGGAAAATATTGTGAATTTTCATTTCTTCTCTATGGTGGAACCATGCCTCATCGAGACAGAAGAGCCTAGGTAAATTGTTTATTACCTTCTTATTTGAATTTTCATTGGAGTAAAATTTGAAATTGGCGTGGAATTCGGTCATTTTTAGATTTTTTTTTTCAATTTCATGTGGTGTGCTTGAATTCTTTGGCTTGCCCTAAACGTTGGTGCATCCTATGAATATAAAAGAAGCATTGTTGGTGGTGCGAATATTATAAAAAAATGCACCATTTTCGTTCACAGAATGACATCGTGCTAAATTTTGAAAAATAAGCACAGTGGTATGTCTTCTTGGATACCCTGTTACTAATGCGTTATAAAAAAAAACGCACCTCTAAAAAAAACACCAGTGCTCCAAGAAAATTGGAGCACTGGTGCATTCACATTAACCAATTAAACCACCTAATTTCAACATAAAAAAATTTAACCTAACGATGCACCAGGTCCACCAAATGCACTGGTGTTGTAAATAACATGGCACTGAGTCGAATATTTAGCAATTTAGCATAGCGATGCATTTTATGGGACACCTCATTACCAGTGTGTCCTAAAATTCAATGCACTGGGAAAAAATGTCTGGTGCTCCAAAAACAACGCAACCCCGATGTGTTCCCTTTAACCAACCACACCGCCCAATTTCCAACATAAAAAATTCATTGTAGCGCTACATCAAAGTCCACCAAACACACCAGTGTGATAAACATAACTGCACCGGGCCAAATATTTAGCAATTTAGCATATTTTCTTCTACAAGAGGAAAAACATAGCCCTTGGGATTTTTGGTACCAGTGAAACAAGTGCAAAAAGGGTGAATCTACCGATTCCAGAGAGCCATACCTTTCATCTCAGAAATCAGATTGAAGCATAAGTACAACTATCATAAATATAATTCATAAGAGATAAAATGTACAACTATCATAAATCTAATTCATAAGCATAGTCGTATGTCTTCTTGGATTCCTTGTTACTAGTGCATTATAAAACACAACGCGCCTCTAAGCAAAACGTCGGTGTTCCAAGAAAATTGGAGCACTAGTGCATTCACATTAACCAATTGCACCACCTAATTTCAATATAAAAATTTTAACCTAGCGATGCACCAGGTCCACCAAATGCATCAGTGTTGTAAATATCACGGCACGGAGCCAAATATTTATAAATTTATCATAGTGGTGTATCTTATGGGACGCCCCATTACCAGTGTGTCCTAAAAGAAAATGCACTAGGGAAAAATGTCTTGTGCTCCAAAAGCAATGGAGACCTGATGCATTCCCTTTAACCAACCACACTGCCCAATTTCCAACATAAAAAATTTATTGTAGTGCTACATCAAAGTCCACCAAACACACTAGTGCGATAAACAACACTACACCAAGATGAATATTTAGAAATTTAGCATAGTGATGCATTTTATGGGATGACCCATTATTTGTGTGTCTTAAAAGAAAATTCACCATGTAAAAACATCTGGTGCTCCAAAAACAATGGATCCTCGATGCATTCCCTTTAACCAACCCTATCGCCCAATTTCCAACATATTTTTTTTATCATAGCAGTGTGTCAAGGTCCAAAAAACGCACTGGTGTTGTGCATGACATAGCACTGGGCCAAATATTTAACAACTTAGCATAGTGGTGCTTCTTATAGAATGCTTTGTTAATCGTGCATCCTAACAAACAATGCGTCACTAAATAAATGTTGGTGCTCCACAGAACATGAAGCAACCATGTGTTCCATAGAACCAACCTCACTGCCTAGTTTCCAAACTAAAAAATTTAACAAAGTAGTGTGTCCTACTATATTAAATGCACCAGTGTCGTGAACAACATGACATCGTGCTAAACATTTAATAATTAACATATCAGTGAATTGTACGAAATGCCCCATGATTAGTGCCATGCATATCACCGCACCACTAAATACATACCACTTCTCCAAGCATCATGGAGCACAGGTGCATTACGTAGAACCAAATGCACCAACAAGCACAAAACATATGTAAAATGGTATAACAGTGCGTCTTCTGGGATGCCTTGTTCCCAATGCGTCTTGTGAGATGCCTCATTCCTGATGCGTTATAATACACAACACACCGCTAAAATACATGTCAGCGCTCCAATAACCATGGAGAACCGATGCGTTATACCAACCACATTGTGTAGCGGTGCTTTGGTTCTGATACAACACACCGAGATTGGTGTGTAGTCTCTATTTTTGGTGCATTGGTTACTTTTCCACATTTGTTTTGCAAAAATAAATTAATTTCAATTTTTGACAAATTCAAAATAGCTATATATATGTGTGTGTTTTATAATTTCAATTTGTTTTATCTATATATATGTGCCTAACAACATTTGTATTTGAATTAGAGATGATGACAATGAGAGGAGGAGAAACAACAGCGGGTCAACATGTACACCTTTCTACATGAGTGAGAGGCATGAGAGAGGGAGTGGGAGAGGATCCCACACCCTATTATACCTCATAAACATTCTCTTTTGAGGAATGTTGGCCTCCTAAAGTTTTATGAGGAGGATACATCCCTCAGGGGGAACTCTTCATTTTTCTAACATTTGATCCATTTTGGGGATCATGCTCGACATGCATTTAGGTTTGGTCCTGATATGTGGTATCAACCGACGAAGGAGGAAGTCTATTTTATCACTAGGTTATCTAGGAGAGGGGAGGTTTGGACCTAATACCCTGATCCATTGCATGGAATTGTAGGAGAGAGTCAATTGATATATGTATAGATATATTT
>JASDQU010203657.1:0-16455 GCA_032191745.1 Picea mariana
AAGGTACTATTGGAATTGCACACCTCTCCAGTAGGAGGGCACTCAGGATTTTTGAAAACCTACCATAGAGTCAAGAAAGATTTTTTTGGGGATGGACTTAAAACTAATGTTCAAAGGTTTGTGGCAGAATGTTTGGTTTGCCAACAAAATAAGGTGGAAACAATTAAGACCCCAGGTCTTTTACAACCATTATCCATCCTAAGTCAGCGTTGGGAGGAGGTTTCCATGGATTTCATCACAGGGTTACCAAAGTCTGAAGGAAAGAGTGTAATCATGGTGATTGTTGATAGACTGACCAAGTACACACACTTTTGTGCACTCTCTCGTCCCTTCAAAGCTAGCACAGTTGCCACCGCATTCATGGAGACAGTTCAGAAGCTACATGGTAGCCCAAAGATTATTGTAAGTGACAGAGATCCCATCTTCACTGGAGATTTTTGGACATAATTATTTTCTTGTTTGGGTACTCAATTGGCTCATAGCTCATCCTATCATCCTCAATCTGATGGACAAACCAAGATAGTGAACAACTATCTGGAAGGCTACCTTCGTTGCTTTGTCTCTGATAAACAAACACAATGGTTCAAATGGTTACCCTTGGTAGAATGGTGGTATAACACTTCCTTTCATACTGCAACAAAAATGACACCATTTATGGCACTTTATGGATACCACCCTCCTTCTATCACTTCTTCTCTAAACGAAAAATCTAAGGTTCAAGCAATGGAAGATCACATCGACAATCAACAACAAGTTCTCCAAATCTTAAAGGACAACCTGACCATGGCACAAAATCGCATGAAACAACAAGCAGATCAACATCGTAGTGAAAGAAGTTTTGAAGTAGGGGATTGGGTGTTTTTAAGACTACAACCATACAAACAGATGTCCCTCAAGCAAGCCAACAAGGATAATAAATTATCACCAAAGTACTATGTCCCTTATAAGGTGTTGCAAAAGATTGGTACTATGGCATACAAATTGGAGTTGCCTGCATCTTCACGAGTACACCCAATTTTTCATGTTTCATGCTTAAAGAAGGTTATAGGCTACAAGATCCCAGTTCAAACTATATTGCCAGAACTTGATGAGGAAGAAAAAATCATATTGGAGCCTGAAGCCATCACTGACACAAGAATTCGCCAGCTGAGGAATAGATCCATTTCAGAGTATCTCATTAAATGGAGGAAACTACCAGCTGAAGATTCCACTTGGGAAGATGAGTCTTTCATACAGAAGCATCCAGAGTTACTCAAGCGTTGCAGACAACAATTGTCTCAAGTGGAGGGGCATGTTAAGCCCTAATATTAGCTCATTACCCCTTAATTGGGGCATATTATATTAGTAATCTTATTTTATTTATGTCGGCTTTAGGCCATTAGTTGTAATTATACCTCCTGGTCTCCTATATATACCAAGGAGACATTTTCATTTTGAATCATCTTGTACTTGAACATTTAAGTGCGGTAAAAGGAGGTTGCCCCCTCGAAGAGGCTTATTATCTGAAATTATCTCTTTTTCAAGGCATTGAGTACTTTTTCTGAGGTTTTTCTATGCTATATCGATATTTGGTTCTTAACAAAATTTCAGCTCAAACCGATTTATATTTTGTGAGAAATCAGTCGTTGTCACCTACATTCATTTTTCATTTTTCATGAGATTCATGCTTTCGTGGTCCGTGAATGTTGGTGGATAGAAGCATAAAGGTAATTAAAAAAACTCAAAAATATTCACAAGAATATGGTTGAAAAATTATGATAATATGGATGACCAAGTTTGTTGAAGGACATCATGTAACCCTTTCGATATCTGGTACCCATTTTTTTGTTTGCATACTAGTTCAACCTTAAACAAAAATTTGTTTTATGGGTTTTTTGTGCAGAATTCATAAGATAGTTTGGTACCTATTCAAATAGAGATTTGGTTGATAAATTATGACGGGTTAGGGGAAAAGATATTTTTTTGATGCAAAAACTATTTGTTCATCATTTGGAATACATGATTGAATATTCAAGTTTATGATATTTTTGCTAAAGGTGGAAAATTATTTGTTGCAGTGAAAAGAGGTTAAGTCTAAGGAGTAGGTGTTGCCATGCAAGAATGAGCACTCACAGAATTGTAGTTTCCACACAAGAACCAACGACAAGAGTCTCAATTGAAACTCAATCTCAAAGGTAAGTCTTTCCACACAAGAACCAACACTTGCAAAACTCATGGTTGAAACACTAGAACCAACTACAGGTATATCACATGCCACTCAGATACTCTTCAGAGAAAAGAGACCCCATCACATAGTTCAGAAGAATTAAAAGCAAGTTTGCATGAGGAAATGCAACATGTTCAGTTTGGGGGAGATGTTGAGTCCCCAAATTTCCATCCTTTTTACCATTATATCACATCATTTTCCTTGACTTTTAATCATTTTATGTTTTCATGTAACCTTGCATTAAGACCATTTTAATGTTTATATGAGGCAATAGAATTATTATTTTCAAATGCATTTATTTTAGTATTTTTGAGTGAATTTATGATTAAATATTTGAAAAATAACATGTTCTCACTTAACCTTAAAAGTTGGGTTAGTTTGGTTATGTTTACAGGTATATTTGGAGTTTCCAATGATGCTTATTTTTACCACTTGGCTCCAAATTCGAATTTCCTCTCCCACCATTGAAAATTTGATGAGAATTTGGAAATTCCATTCAAGTATCTTGGATAGAGAAGAATCGTAAAGTTTTGGATGAGATTAGTTATCAAATATCTCAAAGATTTTGGAGATATTTTTTACTTTCGAAATACTACAAAATGGTTGTAATCACATGAGAAAATTGTGGATCTGAAATTATTAGTTCCTTATCTTATTCTCAAAGTAAATTATGTATAAATAAGAGTTCCTTCTCCATCCAAGAGACGACTCTTGGATCATATGTCCAACTGTTGATGGAGTGAATAAAACATCTTAAGATTATTCCATATGTATTGTAAGTTTATAGTTTCTTTGTGTTTTAAGACTTGATATAGTTTATGATGTTGTAGAGTAGTTTGGTACCTTGTTCTTGGGAGAATTGAACTCACTCCAAATCGATCATGGTAGTCTTTTATATTATGAAAGTATGGTATGTTTCATATTTGCAGTGGATTTCATTTTTCTTTTTATTATTCACTCATTGGATTCTCTATATACCAAACAAAGCACTATTGTAGAAAAGTTCAACTTGAACACAACCTGATTTACAACCATGATGGAAATAAAATAAGAAATTTTCGATGATGGATGAAGTGTGGTGTGTTTCACTTCTGCATTGGATTTCATTTATCTTCATTAAGGTTGTTTTATATTTATGTTGTGTGGATCATTGTAGGGGTTATATCTTCCAATCAAGGCCATATTTCATGAGTGAAATCCCTCTTTCGTATCCATTGAATGCACGATCATTAGAGTAGATGAAGGATTTGGATTGGTTCCTTTGGAGAAGCCTTGCTACTATTGGCCCAACATAGAAACACACCCAAGTGATCATCTCATAGATTTCTTGTCTCTCTTGCATTTACATTCAATGTTTCTTAGAAGTGGGATTGTTTACTAAAGGGTTGGGATATGCCCTGCAACTCTTTGAGGTTGCATGGACGTTTTGTTAAGTCATCGTGAAAGATTGTAACCGATAGTGAAGGGGATTTGTGTTGACACCCTAGATCGAACATATCTCCTAGATTTGAATTATGAATGTTGTTTAGATAGGATAGGATAGGCTCTGATCTTGCATACATTTTTATTGCATCTCTAAACCTACAAACTCTTGGATTGATAGATTTAATGTCCATAAATTATGCATATAATTAGATTGACATGAGCTTTGAGGAAAACTTAAATATTATTTAAAATCTATTTTTGTATATATCATTTTGATATATTGAAGATGAACGTACTCGATAAAGATTAAATAATATGAGTGTTAATATTATAGACTTTATTTTCATAAATTATTTCTAGATATAATGGCATTTCCAAAGAGTTGTTTTCAGCTTTGTTTAATACATGCTTCCATTTATTAACTGGAGAACTACCAATACGAAAAGGGACACCCAAATATTTGATAATGTCAACTGGTTTTATAATCATTGATTATCTTTATGGCCATTTTGGGTGGTTCTCCTTCCCAATGATGATATCTTTTGTTTTCCTCATCTTCCCAATGATTATAATTGTAGTATATGGTATTAGAATAATATTGCACAAGGAGATCCATCTCCTATTTATCTCTAAGACAACTCATATGCATTTCTCACTTGTTGATCCAATTTTTCCTCCACGCAATGTTTATCAAACTTACTAGGCTAGTTTCCCATGTCTCTTAAAATAAATATTCATCAGTGAGGACCGATTGCAAAACCAGCATTTAACTTCATATGTTCAACTTCATCTACATTTCAAATCCAAATTAGAAAAGAATTTCAAACTAGACAATTAAGGACAATTGTTAATAACACATAAATGAGACATCTAGTTTTAAACTCACATGTGTTGTGATTTCTGTTATCTTTATTTTCCATATATTTTTTGTCAGAATAATTTATCCCTTTCAAGTGAATTTATTACTAACATTTTTGGTAGATCCTATCGAATAAGAACTTTAAAATTGGTTTCCATTCATTGCCTATTTTAATTTTTTCTTTTTGGACTATCTGGATTTAGAATATTAAAACAATTATGTTTCAAGATAAAGCTCGTAAATATTAAAAGTTAAAATGGCACTTAGAATGGGTTCTTTTTCATGACAAGAAATTCCTTTTCTCATGTACATGTTCTCACAAACCTATAGAAAATAAATTTCATAACATTTTTCACACATTAAATGATATAGACTCTTGGAATGTACCAATGCATTTTGGCTCTCGGGCGTTGCTTGTTCATTGCATTAGAACATCAACCTGGCACACCCGAACAACACAAAACAAAATGATAATGAATTTTTTATCGGATTGAATCTTTTTTGGTCATTGGAAATAATGATGAATTTGTGTGAATTTTAGAAGGCTAGGCATGCCTCGAGTGTTGCAGGCACATTCGTATTTTAATTTAATTCATCTACTAGGAAAATCCAATTGCTTGGGAAGTAATTTATCAGTGATAATTCATCACATCAATATGTCATTAAAAAGACAAAAATATATTCCCGGTCGCTAGATGCTATATATATATAAGAATTGAATCTATGCAAGTCTTCCAAAAATAAAGAAGTTAATTCTCATTGTGTGCTAGTGGATCTATGTGTCAAAACATGTAGACCACTAATGTGTTATTTCCACTAACCCTATATATTTTTTTTTCTGGTAACCTTTTAACATCCACATGTTATGTCTCCTAAGATTTAAAAGTTAATCATCATAACTTTATGGTCAACTCATGAGGTGAATTGAAGTTTGGTTTGATTGTTAATTTAGGGGTATTTATGTTGTTTGTTATGACCCAAGGGAGGCATTGTTGGAGCATGACATTTTGGGACCAATTAGGGAATCGTGTAGGAGAAAACCGTGGGACAATTCGGCTAAGAAGTAACGCATGTGGAAGAAAGGAAAGAACTTAGTGCATTTTTAGGGATCAATGCATGGAAAAGGAGGAAGAAAGTTAGAAGTAATTAATTATTTTGGGCCATTTTGTAATGGGCTAATCCCTAATGAAAACGTATAAATATGTAATGGTTTTTGGGAAGAAGGAAGCTCTTGAAGTAGGGAGAAAATAATGTAGGAGCTTATGAGGTGTGAAATATGTAAGTTGGAATAAGTATGAACTTATGAAATATGATGTATAAGTGATTTTGAGACTATGCATGGAGAGAAATGAGCTAAGTGTGCATTGTATGTGCGAACAACAAGGGCATTTTGGGTATAACTAAGATATTATGTATGCGCATAGTGAAAACCTTTTGTAAGAGATGATGATGAATGATAATATAAGAAGAATGTCATTGTGGATGTATCCCATATTGGGCGAACCATCCTAAAATGTGGCATCTCTGTGATATTCTTCGATGTGATTGTTTATTGTTCTATTTATTGTGCGAACTTAATGTATGTTGTGTAATATGAATTTGTTGTATGATGTTATGGTTTTGTGGACATAATGAATGGTATGATGAATGAATTTTAAGTCAAATGGTTAGAATGAACTCCTCCCTTACCTTCATAACTGAGGAAACCTAGTTCCTTCAGTCCCCATAGATACCTCAGGTGAGACTTCACCTACTTCCAGGTGATGCCGAAAGGGGCGGCATCTTAAGGGTTTTGTTGGTGAATTAATGTTGAACCCTGGGTCTTCCCACTGCGTGCCAACAAATGGTTTCATTTCCAAGACCAAGATATTGAGGGGAATGTGGAGACCCACTAAGAAAGAAG
This sequence comes from Picea mariana, assembly GCA_032191745.1. NCBI lineage: Eukaryota > Viridiplantae > Streptophyta > Pinopsida > Pinales > Pinaceae > Picea > Picea mariana. The sequence goes on from JASDQU010203657.1 coordinate 6,394, forward strand.
TTGGATAGTGGCTAGAGGAAAAGGAGCACAAGTTTTCTAAAAGTCAAAATAAGAAGTTCAGGATCAATTCCGCGCAATGGTTACAGAGGTATGTATTCACATATTTACATGAAATTTTCTTTGTTGATGTCTCGAATATTTTGACTGAGTGGATACAAAGGTTATCTTAAAAAAAAAGAAAATTATGCGTTGTGGTCCCAAGGAATTGGACCCCTAAATTGATTCAGCAAGATAATATCGTAAGCAATAAGATATCATGCACAATTTACTTATGGCTCAACAACATATTGGGGGGTTATATTATTGAGTTTGATATAGATTGTACCCAGTCATATAGTGTTTTTGAAAGAGAATTATTTAAATTTCTACACATAAGGTATTTGAAATCGGCTCAAGATGTTGTTGTGTGATAAGGGAGTTATGAAGATAGAATATGATATCCCTTGTAGCTAAGCACCTTCACACACATTGGGGGACTGGGAGATAACCAGGGGATGGTCTGAGTGTATCGAAAAGAAGGATGAAGAGAAAGAATGAGGAAAATATGGGTTGAGGATGCAAAGAGAAAATGAATGTGTGACATATGAAGATATTGGAGTATTGCATATTGGTAAAATATTTAGGCATAGTAGGAAGAGGATTGTGGATGAGAGAGAAGGGAAGCATAGTGAAATTAAGGAAAGAGAGACTAGTGTAATAATCTGAATCAAAGGAATACATTGCTCAGAGGGAAAGGAAAAGGATAATCATCTCATTCAAGTAGAAGAACATCCATTACATCCCATTCATGCCAGACTCTGCATCAAACCCACGAACCTATGTGCATCTCCAATAACTCAGGTAAGATCTGAAATTTTGTCAATTATAGTTAGTGAAGGAAGTAAAGAGAGAATTAAAGGTAGTCAGAGTAGTGGAAGTAGTACATCAAGTTAGAATTAGTTAGTGTCACCACGGAACAACACCGTGCATAACACAATGGTAGGGTTAGACCCCACTTTGAAAGTTCATGTCTTCCATGGAGTGGGAACAGGGAATTCAGAACAACATTTGTTTGTTTGTGAAGAAATATGGATAGTGAAGAATCTCTAGGGTAATGATGCAAAGATTGTACAGTTGGAAATGACATTCCTAGAATGTTCATTACTATGGTATATGAAGTATTATTCTACTGTACCTGTGGTACAAACTAGAACATTAACAGACATTAGGAAATCCTTGTGGAAAGAGTTCCAGAAATTGAATCTTGAGTCATAGTGTATTATAGAGCTTAAATAGATTAAGTAGTTTTCAGATGAATCAATATGGGATTTTCATCAAAGATTCAATATCTTAAAGGACTGGTTGACCTTCTAGATTTTGGATGAGCAACATAGGGAGTGGCTCATTACAGGATTGTTGTCGCATGTACACTGCCCTTTGATGCAGGATAAGATTACGATGCAGTTATAATCCCTAGATATTTATATGAGGTTGGAAGCATCCCCTGCAGAAGAGAATGGAATAGGGATGGCTCAATTCCATTCATAGTTAGAAGAATTGACTATTCAGTTTCAAGAGATGGCTAATGGGAGGGAAAATCACAAATAATTGCATTGTAATACATGTAGAATAGAAGTTCATCATAATAATGAGTGTCCATAATTTAAGGAGTATTTGGATACATGAGCTCTAAATCCTTTAGGAGTATGGTGCGAGATATGTAAAAAAATGGGTCATCATGCTACATCTTGTCCGTTAATGAATAAATATTAGAGTATTGCTACAAATGTATTTTGTAATTCTTGTAAGTCAATAGGACATGATGGAAAGGAAAGTCATGCATTTGATCTTATGAGAGAGCGCATTATGGATGCATATAGATTCCAAGGGGAAGAAGAACCATAAGGAGGGGTACCTTACTATTATACTCTGAGAGGCTACAATCAAGGAGGAACAAGAGGATTCAGAGGCTGCAAAAGAGGAGGATTTGGCAGAGGAAGATATCTGATTATATGTTATAACTATAATAATCCTTGGAAATTGGAGTGAGACTATTTGAACCCCTATACAACATGCACTTATTGTAGATAGTTGGATCATGCAACAAAATATTATCCACATTTTATTGCGAAGTGGCAAGAAAAGAGGAATCTGAATGTGCAGATAATAGTTGCAGAGGAGTGCAACGAACAAGCTAAGGTAGCAACAATTATGCATGGAGGAGTGATCCAGGATCTTTTCGTCGGGTGACTTATTAAATAATTGTATTAAATGAGCATAAATTAAAGTACACCATAAATAAGGAAAATCTCAAAAGGAAAGAGACATAAGCATGCAATGAGAAAAAAAATAACTTGATAACGGAGTTATTCTGTCATGGACTACATCTTCGGGTCCTGCTCTCAAATGGGTAGGTCTTTTTATTAACTCCACAAAAGAATTGAGAAAAATAAATAAGTATACCTCATTATGGATTTAATATACAAAAGATATTATCAGATAAGAAAACTAACACCACCACTGCGTTTGTGGCGTTTCTTTACCTAAAAATGATTGTCTCCACACCTCGATCTTAGTCTGACACGTTTTGTCCCAAAACACACCCCTGCCTTAGTTTCCATGCAATCGCCTTTGAAATAAATGACTGGACTGTCTCAAAATCTATGCCAATTCTAAAACATCATGCCCGGTCTTGAAAATCACACCCTATTCTCTCTTATGTACACTAGTGGAACCCCTTTATATAAGGTTTGCGAGCAGTTATGCAATAAAGAGGTGGTTTGGCACATTGGTGGGTGTATTCTATTCTAAGGTGTAGGTTGGCGGAGATTTAGGTGGAGTTCCCAGGATTGAATCTCCCAAACACCCCTTTTAATACACATTGTTATAACAATTTTTGGCGGTCATATATATTTAGTGGAGATTTTAGCAGGACATGTGTTATACAGTTGGCACGCTACTAAATATGGCAGATCAGTGACTGAAGTGGCGGGTGGTTGGCATATTCGGTGGAAAATATGGTGGTTATTCCATATATGGAAGGACCTCTGCCAACTTTGGTGGGGTCCTACTTTTTATATTCTTTTTAAATTTTTGATCACGAGCCCTCCTTGGACATTTCGAGGGTGCCATGTGGCACCCTTCTATTCGGCCACGTGGCTTCCACTGATTGACCCACCTGGATGTTGATGTCACCTCGACGTCATCTTGAGACATGTGGTTGTCAATGTTTCATGGAAACCTGCACAAGAGATCTGGCTAAAGCATGCACAACGAAATATTATCAAGAAAGGAAGAGAGATACAATATGGAAGAATGAGAAAATATATTCACACTACTCCAATGAGCCAATGATTGATGCATAGATCATGATCAATACGATACAATGAATGAGTGGAATACACTCATATATAGGGCAAAACATTCCATAATTAAGAAAAGCAATCAAGTAGTTAGCTTTCCTTAGGAATGCATGCATGTATAATAGTGATGGTAAAAATAGAAAGTCTAAAATAGAACTAGTCATTTAACTCCCACTGAACCAGTGTTTCAAAAATAGAAATTTCTCCAACACCCCCCATGAACATCACTATGGAGTAAAAAATGAGTACCAACTACTAGGCCATTTTAGGTACTCATGTACAATGCAACTAATGAACACTGAATAAAAGTGAGGAAAGACGGAAAACCACGTGGGAACAAACCCCCCCCCTCAAAAGATAATGTATCAAAAGAAGAAATTGATAGTTGCTAGGAAATTATGTTATTCATTGCAAGATGATCCCACAAAGTCTAAAACTTCTGCTCACTAAAAGTCTCCATGAAGATATAGAAATCTTTATGGATTTGATGAAGTCCTTTGTAAACCTATATAGCCTTGTACCTCTTGATCCTGTGGAACCATCTACACCTGAAAATATTCCTTTCTAGTGGAAGTGGAACCAGATGCCAAGTCTGGTTCTATAGGAGTGAGTCATACACCTTTTGCATGGACGCTTTCCATAATGGATTTCCCACAACCCTATTGTAGTTTTGTGGATCAATAGATTGAACCATATAGCAATGCATGGGCATCACAAGTTCTAAAGATGAAAGTACATGAGAAGGCTCCTCATGTTGAGATCGAGTAATGCTCGAATCCAATGGATTCCCTACAAGGTTGCCTGCTACCTGAAGTGTGGTTTGTGCCTTCTTGGGCATCTGTTGAAGCTTCGGCGCTGGCTTCTTATCTGGCTGTACTACCTACTTATTTCCATGTACAAAATTTGAGTGCATGGAATCATCTCCGATATCTGAAACTGATGGAATGGAAGAACAAGAGTATATGCATGTTACATTGGAGGTGCATGAAAAGTAGTCCTCTTATGTGTAAGTAGAATAGAGGAGTCATCGTCAGAAAACTTAGTGAATTTATACAACCTTGACTTGTGATCCACCTCACCAATTGCAATAATGGAATTGTCATGCATGTCAATTACTAAAACTGAATCTGATGTAAATTCAACCCTTTTACCTTTCTAAGTGATCTAATAAACTGATAGTAGATTCATAGAAAGATTTGGAACATGTAGAACATTCTCAAAACTTCCATTGTGGAGTTCCACTCTCCCTTCTCCTGTTACTGCTACTAGAGTATCATCCCCCATGAGAATAGGGGGTCTTGAGCATGGACTCAAAGAAGATAAAACTTCCTCTTTCACTTCCATATGATGGGATGCACCAGAATCTATAATCCATGAATCAGATGAGGAATTAATTGCAACCAGAGCATGATCTTCTTCCTTTTGCTTCTTGACTCCCTCTGGAATGAAGTTTCTAAGGTTGTTCTGCTGAAGTTCCTATGCCATAAGATCGATATGTTTCTTCATGCATGTGGATTCTTCATTATTTGGTTTATTGCATTAAGTGCACTGATTTCCCTTCTTCTTCTTCTTCTTCTTCTTGGAATCTGAAGAGTCTCTAGAACCTGAAGAATCATTGAAGGGTTTGGAATATCCCTCCTTCCTGTTTTGTTTGGATGACCCTTTTCCATAATGCATGGTGAGTGCATGTGCTTTGGGATCTTTCATGAGGCTCATTTGTATGAGTTTTTCTTATCTTGTGTAAGAGACTCAATGAACTAAGCCAATGTAGGCATTTTCCAATTTGTTCCAAAAAGACTATTGCCAGAATAGAAATTAGAGACATATACAATGTATTCTAGTCCTAGCTTGGACAAGATTGTTAGAATAAGTTGTTTCTCTTGTGTAGACTTATCAATACCACATTAACCCAAGATTAATAGCAAAGATTTAAATTTAGTAAAACAATCTTGTATATTATCAAAACTTTTAGGGTCTAAGGTATTCAACTCTACCTCAAGCATATGACCTCACATCTCATCCTTCTTTCCAAAGATTCCTTCCAAGGTGGTGCAAATATCGTTTGGAGTCTTGCATGCGAAAACATGAAACCAAAAATTAGTGGATATTAACTCAAGAAGTAGTGCTATGGCCTCATCCTTACGGTTCGCCCATCTTATCTTCTCAATCGCTCATGTAGGTTATGTTTCTGTCGCCATCGTCAAATTATATAGTCCTTTTCTTTTGAGTTGGAATGTCGCCTTTTGCTTCCAATAAAAATAATTGTATTGTGTGAGGATTACCACCAAGTTTGACTATATAATAGTTGGCATATCCATCTCTCCCACTGTTTCTAAGAACCCCTAAAAATTTATTCTCAATATGTAAGTGAAAAATTAAGAAATCACGACAAAAATGACACATTAACTAAAAATTCGTATCAGTTTCAAGAGATGATCTTGTAGCTTACTTTTTGAGCAAACAGTGAGGAATCGCGCCAAATGGCTGAAAACCCACTTCCAAAATGGGTCGATTTACTTTCTATGTGGGTTGTTTCCTCAAAAACTTAACATTTTGGGGGAAATCACTACTAAAAGGTATGGCCATAGATTCGTATTAGTTTCAGGAGGCTCTCTTGTGGCTTACTTTATGAGAAAACGGTGAATAATATCGCTAAAAGGTTGAAACCCAATTTCCAAAATGGGTCAATTTACTTTCTTTGCGGGTTGTTTCCTCAAAAACATAATATTTTGGGATGAATAACTACTAAAAGGTACGACCATGGATTTAGCTTGCCGAAACCCCGATTTTCCTTATTATTTGGCTTATTTGGCTTGCTCCAAGCAACATAGCTCTGATACCATGTCATTGTTTCATGGAAAATTGCACGAGAGATCTAGCTAAAGCATGCACAAACAAAGCTTATCAAGAAAAGGAAGAGAGATACAATATGGAAGAGTGAGAAAACATATTCACACTACTCCAATGAGTCGATAATTGATGCATAGATCATAATCAATATCATACAATGAATGAGTAGAATACACTATATATAGGGCAGAACATTCCATAATTAAGAAAAGAAATCAAGCAGTTAGCTTTCCTTAGGAATGCATGCATGCATAATAGTGATGGTAAAAATAGAAAGTCTAAAATAGAACTAGTCAGTTAACTCCCACTGAACTAGTGTGTCGAAAATATAAATTTCTCCAATAATGATGCCTTCTGGGTGGTGCCATGTGGCACTTTTTTACCAGTCCACATGGTGCCCTGAAAATCCTATTGGCGGGTGACATGTGGCAGCCTACGCTGATGTCATCATGGCACATGTAACCCTCTTCTTTTGCCACATATTTTTTACAGATGATGATTTCATCCATATTGATGCTGATGTCAGCAATATGGATGTTGAATCATCCCTATTGATTGGACTAGGTTAACCAAAACTTTTTCTACTTATATATTTCAATCTGTAACTCCATTTGACGAGTCATTTACATTGTTAGAAATATTGCAACGCTCTCTTCGCGATCATGAAATTTTCACTGAGTTTTGGTAACTTGAATTTTTTCCCTTTTGTTGTCGGTTGAAGCCATTCTGAGCATTATGAGTTGCCTCGGTGAGTTCTGAGTTGTTCTTAGCCTTCTCTGGAACCTTTTTGGATCACACCTTCCCATTGAGATATTTTTGGACCACCAAAATCTTTCATCAGTCAACTAGTATGTGAAGGACGAGTCCCCTCATTTTGTCCTTCTCAATAAACTTTGTCTTGCTTGGATGTGTTCCCTTTAAGCCTACTTGAAGATAATCAACATCACCCCTTCGTGAAGTCCTCGTCCTTCTATCTAGGATGATATATTCCTATAACTCATCCAAGTACTCAAGTGAAAACTCATCAACTGAAGGTATTGAAACTTCCTCACCCCGATCCATGATCATGGGAGGATAAAAAAGTTTCAAGTTATCTACGTTCACAATTGAGTAAATATGTGTATAAGGTGAAATATCTAAACGAAAATCATTCGTGTTGCTTTTCCCCAAGATAGTGAAGGGTCCATATCAAATGGGCTTGAGTTTCTTGCCTTCACCCTTCAATCGTTCCTTGCTGATGTGAATCCATACCCAGTCTCAAACCTAGAACTGATGATCAACCATGTGTTGTTCATGCCGAGATTTATATTATGCTTGACTCTTCTCCAGTTGTTCCTTGATGGCCTGGTGTATCTGCTGAATCATCTAGATGAACTTGTGGTCTCTGTCCTCTGTTCTTTCTTCATTCACATCAACATCTCTCCCATACATCAAATCCAAAGGAAACTTTGGTAGGTACCCAAAACATGTCTCAAAAGGTGAACTTTGAGTGGATGAATGTAAAGCATGGTTACAAGCATGTTGTACATAGGGTATTTGTTCATCCCATGTTGTAAACGTGCTGCAATAGCCTCGAAGAAAAAGTACCATTGTTATGTTTACCGCCTATGTATGTCCATCGTTCTATGAATGGAAAACAATGCTCCTCTTCAATTTGGTGTCCATCATTCTCCAAACTCTAGTCCAAAAATCCCCAAGGAATCGAGTATCTCGATCCGAAACAATGGATGTGGGTAACTCAAAGTGAACCCAAAAATACTGAAAGAAGATATTAGGAGTCTTCTCAACAATGATCTTATTTTTACATGGCATCAAGATACACATCTTGTTGAACCTATCCACTACAACATACAAATAATCATGACCCCCTTTGGTCATTGGTAAACCCCCTACAAAATCCATGGAAATTATTTCCCATGGATGGGATGGAACAATAAGTGGTGAGTATAACCCCAATTTTCTATTAGTGGGATTACAAATAGAACATATCACACACCCATTTACATATTTAGTTATCATTTCTTTCATTTGAGTCCAATAACAAAACCTCTGCAAATGAGCCATAGTTTTTCCTACCCCAAAATTACCAGATACAAGAGAAGTGTGAGATTATCGTATTGCATGGAATCGTTCACTTGTAGGAATACATAGCTTCCCAAGATGATAGAGTAATTTTCCTTGTAGACAATATTTCTCTACCTGTGCACCATGGGTCAGCTTCTCATATACTTCTTTAAAATCTTCATCAATGGAATATTGTTCTACATAGCTATCATGAGATAAATAAGTATTCTTCAAAATAATAGAAGTAACAATAGGAGGTCTAAAAAACATATACGGTACCTTTTTACTTGTACCCTTCTTGTACTTTATTACCAAATGAAAATGTTGTATAAAACCCATCCATATGTAGTTTCGAGATTGTTGCAGTTTGGTCTATGCTTGAACATACTGTAAGGGTTGGTGATCTGTATGTATAATTTTTTCCTTCCCTAACAAGTAGTTCTTCCATTTCTTTATGCTTTGAACTAATGCATACAACTTTTTATCATATGTAGGATAGTTAACAACAACTTGGTTAAAAGTCTCAGAGTGGTAAGAGATAGGCTTATGATATTGCATCAATACTGCACCCATGGCATATCCGATGGCATCTGTCTCGGTCTCAAAAGGCCATTGAAGATTTGACAATGATAATACTAGTGTGGTACTAATCTTCTCCTTCAAAGTGTCAAAATATTTGTGTTTCTTTCCTTCCCACTGAAAAGTGTTCTTCACACTGGTTAAGGCATGAAAATGAGATGCTATAGAGGAGAGGTTGGGAATGAATCTCCTAGAATATTGGGCTGCAGCCAAGAATCTTCGAATCTCGGTCACACTTTTTGGCTTAGGCCAATTTACAATTACATCAACTTTGGAAAGATCAATCTTCAATTATCCTCCTCCTACAATATGGCCTAAGTACACAAGTGCAGTCTTGACAAATTCACATTTCGACATTTTCACATACAAATTTTCCCTTTGTAAAGTATCCAATACTTTCCTTACATGCCTTACATGTTCATCCCAAGTCCCACTAAAAAAAGAATGTTGTGTAAATATACAATCACAAAGTCAACGAGGAATGCCCTGAATACATCATTCATCACACGCATGAAAGTTGTCAGAGCATTACAAATCCCAAACGCCATAACTAACCACTCAAACAATCCCTATTTGGTTTTAAAGGCAGTTTTCCATCCATCCTGTTCTACGACCTTGATTTGATGACACCCACTGCACAAATCCAACTTAGTGAAATAAACAACATTCTTCAACTGATCAAGTAAATCATTTATACAAGGAAGACGGTATCTATTTTTCACTATGATTTTATTTAAATCCCGATAATAGACACACATTCACCATGTTCCATATTTCTTTGGCACCATCACCATCAAAGAACCACAAGGAGATGAATTGGACCTGATGACCCCTTGATCCAATAAGCCCTGTACCTGCTTCTTGATCTTTGTCATATCCACAACTAAAATCCTGTACATCCCCACATTAGGAAGAGGAGAATCCTACAGAAGATGTATCTCATGTTGGATTTCCCTCTTAGGAGGTAATCTATCTTGTTCCTAAAAAATATCACCATACTTAGAAACAATATCAATTAATTAATGTTTATGAGATGGATCACATCCTTGGAAAGCATCATATGTCCTGACATATTTTTCTTTGACGACCATGAGTACATATCTCTTATTAGTGGTTATGAATCTTTTTATTGTCATGCACTAACAAGTGTTGTATTTACCCTCATGCTGTGAGCTCTAACAATATATTCCACTCCCTCTTTAGTAAGGTGGTATTTGTTCTCATGAAA
>JASDQU010203660.1:5400-18907 GCA_032191745.1 Picea mariana
GATGAACATGTTGCCTAGTTTCTCACTGATCCAAATAATTCTTCTAAAGGCCTCAATCATCAAACTGTTGTGTTTCTTTAAAAATATTGTGTCATTTTCGAATCCCTTTTCAGAAGGGATGATAAAAAAAAAAAACAAGATTTAAAAGAGGAAGTATCTATCAGAAAGTCAAGAAACACAAAAGATAAATATTGGTACTCATGATGCTCCCAAGTATATAAATCTTGGTACTAGTTTTTAAAAGGAAGAAATTGATCAATACACTTCCTTGTTTAAATAATTTCATGAAATTTTTTCCTGGACTTATGATGATTTGAAGGAATACAACAAGTCCATTTTTCAATTTTTCAGCACATTATACCCCTCAAAGAAGGAGCCAAGCCTATCAAGAAAAATCTAAGAATGATTAATCCAAAGTTGAATCCTTTTAGTAAAATTGGAGTTGGTAAAGTTAAAGAAAGCTCGAATAATTTTTTCAATCAGAAATTTAGAGTGTCTCTCAAATCCTGTTGTAGCATAAGCACATGTCTCCCATGGTGTAAAAAAAGTAGTCTTGGTTCGGCATTAATGTCTATGCTAGATGGTTTTTCTAGATATAACCAAATGCTAGTTTTCAAGGAAGATAGACCCAAGACTACTTTTGTTATGCCATGGGTTACATGTGCTTATGCTCGCGTGCCTTTTGGGTTGAATAATGTTGGAGAAACTTTCCAAATGGAAATGGATCATGCATTTAAATATTTGATTGGAAATTTTATGGATGACTATTAAGATGATTCGAATATTCATTCCAAATTAAGAGAAGAGCATATCAATCACTTAAGAGTAGTTTTTGAACGTTACATATTATATAGTATATCTTTGAATCCCAAGAAATGTTTGTTTGTAGTATCAGAAGGAAGACTCGTGGGACATATAGTGAGTAAGGAAGGAATATATATATATATATATATATATATATATATAGATATAGATAGATAGATAGATATAGATATAGATATAGATATAGATATATAATTTGTGAGATTTGTCCCAAATTATGCAACATTTGTGAAGCCAATAAATATTTTGTGAAAAAAAATACCAGAAATTTGAATGGAATCAAGAAATTCAGGCAGAATTTACTAGAATCAAGCATACAATTACTACTGCTCCCATTCTTGTCCGCCCAAATTTTGATCAAGATTTGAGATTATATTTATTTTCTTTGGAACAAACTTTTGCCTCTATATTAACACAAAGGAATGAAAAAGAAGAATAATTACCAATCAGTTTCATGAGAAAAATGTTGCATGATTATGAACTAAGATATTCAAAGATAGAAAATAAGACTCTCTCTTTGGTCAAAGAAGTATCCCATTTCAGGACATTCATTTTAGCATTTCATGGTATAGCTTATGTCCCAACATCTTCAGTAAAAATGTTGTTAAATCAACAATAGAGAGAAGGAAAATGGGCAAACTAGCTAGCAAAAATTCAAGAATATGATATTGAAATAAATCCCTTAAAAGAAGTCAAGGGACAAGGATTATGTAATTTAATGACAGGAATTGATGCAGTAAATTCAGACATATCCATCTCATCAGGATCATCATTATCAGCATAATAATGGTACAAAAACATTACTTTTTATTTGAAGTCTGATCAGTTTCCCATTGGTATGTCTTCAAAGGAAAGAAGATCATTGAAAATGAAGGAAAACTAGTGTCCATTAGTTGTTTATGTTTTGTTTCGAAGAAATTTTGATGGGTTGTTATTAAGATGTATTGATTCCACAAAGGCTCAAAGGGTTCTACAAGATATTCATGAAGGTGTTTGTTGAGGACACTTTACACCAATAACAATTGCACGCATAGTCATGAGAGTAGGCTATTATTGGCCCACCATTTTTAAAGATTCTTACTCAATGATTAGAAAATGCATGTCATTTCAAAACATTTTAGGGAAAATGAATAAATCGGAAAATCCATTACAGCCTATAACAGTAGATATATTTTTACATAATGGGGATTAGATGGCATTGGGCCAATCAATCCAAAATCCAGAAAAAGCCACTCATACACACTTGTTGCAAATAATTATTTCACGAAGTGGAAAGAAACATTAACTCTAAAAAGGGTCGATTCAGAGAACTCATAACTTTCCTCAAAGATAATATCTTGTCAAAATTCAGAGTTCCATAGAAACTCATAACTGATAATGGATCAATATTTGATGAAGACCAATTCATGGGTTCCTTTGAATCGAATTTTCAATGATTTCGATCCTTGGACCTATGGGTAAATTCTCCCAAAATTTGGACTTATCACATCCCTGCAGCAATACCTCCTCAATCCCCATCACAATCCATATTCTAATTATACTCATAACCTTCACATCTTCACAAAGAGATCATCCAGCATCATCTTTACTACATGTCTCATTTTAGGGTTTTCTCCTCCGTCTCACTGACATTCATCAAGCTTTCAAATTGGTGGATGATTGGATCATTCCAAGAATACTTGAGATAATTTAAACTCATGGATCACCATTTTCAATCTCCTCCAACCATTTTTCAATGCATTCATAATCCATAATCGTTGACACACTCACAATAACAATTTTTGTTTGGGTCATCGTTGACCCTACTGTGGTTGATGGTGGATCTCTCCACATTCTCAATGCGCATCATACCTACGATTATTACTTTCCTTACTCACACATTCGGATCATATGCATTCAAGATTATTAATTCAATGAAATTTACACACATGGACTTATCACATGAACCCCAGACTCACAACATACATATAAACACAATTATATTAATTTGAGCTTGAACTTCCATCCTAGTTACATCATTTTAAGGGATTTTATGTCATGGTCGCCTATGTACCTTTATTGCATGTAGGCTCACAATTTAAAAAGGAGAATGTAATCTCGTGGATCATCTTAGATCCAATATTTCCTCCTAAAATCGCTAGTTAGATGCTTCAAAAGAGAAATTTACACAACAATATACAACAAACTTAATCAAATACAGGAAAATTGGGTCCTCATGGCCACATCCACCTTCTGGAAAGTTTGATTATTGAATTTGACTTTGGGGGGTACGATTCTCCTGCATCAATATTCATAGGATCAAAATTTACAAATTTTTGTGGGGAATGTGGCATCATTATGGGCCAATCATCAAATTATTATCCCCAAAGAAATGTCTTAGCCGAGTCTACAAATAAAAAATTGATCCAGATTCTTCAAAATACAATCACGGTGAACCAAAGAAATTAGCATACAAATTTGATTGATGCATTGTGGGATAGTAGAATTATTCCAAAGGATAGCACAGGATTATCACCATACACATTAGTATATGGAAAACAAGAAAAGATGCCAATTCATTTAGAATGAAATTCCCTAACTTATGTTGTGAACATAGAAGACATAGAGAAAGTTTCCCATTTACAAAGAAGATATGATCAATTGATTCAATTAGAAGAACAATGAAGTGAGGCGTTAAGAAAGATAAGTCAAACACAACAAACTATCAAAAGATATTTTGATCAAAGTGCATCAATAAAATATTTTCAAAAGGGACAAATGGTGTTGTTATGGAATATGACAAAAGAAAAACCATCTATGCACACAAAATTCAAAGTGTTGTGGATCGGTCCGTATATAATCAAAACTGTTTTGGGATACAACTCTTATCTTCTGAAAGACATGAAAGGAATCGTCCAAATGTTTCCAATCAATGGGAAACACCTGAAAAGTTTCTTCTCTCAAAAATTTATAGTCTTCATCTGTGTATAGTTTTATTTTTTGTACATATTTTTCAAAGTCTTTGTCTTCAATTTTCTTTTCTCATACTTACCCCATCTCCCAATGATCGAGATTCTAGATTCTTAGTAACCCACAAGAGGTTACTATCCCATAGATGGAGCCATTTGTTGATCCCCAAATGTGTTAAGTATTTCTTAAACTCTCTCTTGTACTATATTATTTTTCCATATTTAGAACATTTTCAAATTGGTGTGGATTCATGATGCACCTTTTCTTCAAGACCCAACTTTTGTGGCCTCCAAAATGACACATCATGTTCCGTCACCTTGATTTCTCACCCATACTTAGAATTTTTCAAAATAGTGCACCGCAGGTCTAAGGCATTTGTCTGATTCACTTGTTTATTATCGTGACCCCTATGTCTGAATGATTTCCTATACTTAGTAAATTTTTATTATAATCTACAGTTCTCCGCGGATTATTATGATTTATCTTCCTCTTAACCTTCACCCCTGTGAACCCATAGCACCACGAAATTCCATTCATTTTTATCACTCCATACCCATCGACCCGCCATACTTCATTACCTTCGTGATGTCTCAACACTTAGTCAAATCCTAAACTTCACTTTGGGTTGTGGTAATTTCATGTTTCCTCCATACATACCCATGATCCTCTTCGTCCGATCGATTCCTCATACTTAGTCAATTTTTAAAAATCTCACAGAGGGTCTGTGGGTTTGCGCTCATTTCATTATTACTCTACATACTCTCTATTTCGCTTCTCCACGGTAACCCTCGTCCTATATTATCACTCTCCACGATGCGCATTTAATGTAAATTTCAAGAAAATAACAAATGGGTTAAGTATTTAAAGGCCATTGTTAATGGTGATCTTCTCGAGACAATTCTTCATTATTTAAAAATTTAATTTGTATTAACCATCCTTTGAAATAAGAGTCTCAAATCATATTATGGTAAAAAAAATTCTTTGCTAATAACATTCTAAAAAGGATTGTACATTAATATGCCAACTTCATTAAGCATAACAACCAGGATAAAAGAATAGTTATGTGGATATACCATAAACTCATTTGGATGGGAAGATCAAAGGTTTCAGTGGTTAAGAGAATACAACTACTACTCCTCATTTCCACCTCCAGAGAGGAGTTCAAACTAGATTTGGACATCAAGAATTGCTCTGGCAGGTTGTGTTCCAAAGGTCAGTGAATTCAAAGAGTTAATTTTGCAGTGCATCGACAAATTCGATAAGAACCATAGAATAATTCAGTTGTAAGGAGAGTCCCATATTTCTTTGGCACCTTTGGTCTTCAAGAAAATTCTCAGACTCCCAGAGTCGACAATTATTTTCAAAGGGGTTGAAGCCAAGGAATCCATGAAAGAAAGGGATGATGGATTGGACCTTATGCAAGAGTATCTTCAAGATCCAACAATGATTATGAAAGATATTTCAAATATCTAGGTTAGTTTTTTGAAAAATACCTACCGAGAAATGGCATGGCTATTTTCCAGAATAGCCGGAATAGAATCTATAGCTATTTTTCCTCGATTAGAATTATATATCTTACACTTTTCAATTCTTGAGAAAGCAATTTTTGATTGGCCAAAAATTATCTCCGGAGAACTATCTTTTCAGTTGGAAAAATTCAGTATGAATAAGAAACTCTACATGTCCTCATACCTAATCTTTTCCATTACTTACTATCATGTTTTTAAAGTTTTGCATTTATCCAAACAAGTCAATTATAAAATCGACCTTGTACAGATGTGGTATCCAGCCTTATGGAAGCAAAAGGCTATGTATCATTTTTATGAAGTACACAATTCTTTCATTTCTTCTTCCAAGAAACTTATTTTTGGACCAAAAACATCAAGATTATCTTTAGAAGCATCAACATTCTTGGATAAAATATGAATCTTTGAGACTATGAAGCATTTTAGTATTATCTAGATTTATTGTTCCCATGAAAATCTTCATATCTCTCATTTTATGTGTTTGACAAGATATTTGTTGTGGAAGTATATAGATAGTATATATTTTGGGCCCATTTATTTCATGAAAAGAGGGAAAAGCATTTTATTTCTCTTCCATGGAATATTGGAGAGATAATATTGAAAAATACTACAAATATTGATGAATTTTCAGTTCAATTTAATGAGTTCAATTTAAAATTAGCAAATGAAATCAAAGGGTTCGACCCTAACCAGTTGTTTATGAAACACATGACATATATGGGTTATAGTGTCTCATTTGATAATACTTTATTATTTAGATAAGAAGACGATAACCAAAACCCTCAAACATTATTAATTGAGAAGAAACAAGAGAATATTGAAACTATTGTTAGCACCATTGACCAACATAGACAATGGGGAAAAGTTGTGAATGAGAGAAGTACTAGCTCTCCCAAAAGCTCTCATAAAAGAGGCCTACCAAAACAAAGATCTCAGTCTCCGTCTCAAGAATAAAATAATTATTCAATAGACAATTTTGATGATGGAGGAGATCAGAACCCTCCTAAGGGAAGTATGGAAATACCCCACAAGCTCCCATTGACTAGAAAAGGGAAGAGACAAACAAATAAGGAAGGAGGAACTGAGGTCATACCCAAAGAAGAAATCGTTCCTGAAGATATGGAATTGGATGTGAACATTGAGGATATTGAATTTTGTGATGAAGAACAGAGGATTCAGGAGAGAAGAGAATTCGTGGAAAAATTGGCCATACAGTAACCAATTCTATTTGAAGAAGAATCTCTAACTTTTCATAGTGCACTATTTGACAAAATTTCAAAGAATTGGTTATTGAAGAGGTTCATTCAAAAAATAAAAAAGTTCAAGGAAAATTGAGCTCAGAACTCGACCTCAATGGAGTTCCACCATCTAAAATTGTCCATATTCATGAAGCTATAGGTGCATTCCAAAAGTTGTCAGTTGGAGAAATGGAGAATGAAAATTCCACCCTAAAATAAAGAATTAAATAATTAGAGAGATTTTTGATGTCCCCGCCTATATTTGCTAGCCCAATTGCTACAATGCAGCCCTGGAAGATTTTTTATGGAACACAAGAATCTAGTTCGAGACTGAGAGTAACATCGAGCCTACTTGTTGTTCTCGAAATATATGATGGAAAAAATATCAATAAAAGAATGTATCTTATTCTCGAGGCATGAGAATTGGCAAACAGTTGTGTTTCCTTAGGATCAAAACAACAAATTTGAGAAAATACTTTCAAGATGATATCGAAAATGACGAGGTCTTTTATAAAGGGGTTGTTTCCACCTTTGCTGCAAAGGTTTCAAGTATGAATGTTTTTAGATCTGGAAATTGCATTATTGGGCATAAAAGTAAGGCAAGAATTAATTGTTGCACCAATGAGAGATTATATTGAAAATTGGTTAAAAAATGCATTAACTAAAATAATGGAAGCAGATCAAGAAGAGTTAGTTGCAACTGGTCACATAATTCCAGCCAAGGAGATTACAAAAGGAACCTCAGTGAGTAGATAAAGGAAGAGAGAATCCATCACAGTAAGTGAACTAAGCACTTTTCATAATTCCTTATATTTCATATTCCACGCTCATAAATCATCTAGTTCTGTTCTTTCATTACTTGAAATTCCATAATTGATATATGATTGCCTCCTTTTTATTCATTCGGATCCAGACCTATTCTAATTTATTTTATGATCCATGGGATACCCATCCCAGTCCATTTGGACGAACGCAATCCTTTATTTTATTGTAAACAAACTATTTACTTTTTGGAACTCCCAAGAGAACTATTTTGGGGTGTAACTTTAATGATTTCTCAAACTCTGGGTTTATGAGCACGAGATTTTTAAAGTGCGCCTATCATATTCGTTTTTTTTTAAATGAAATAATATTTTAAATTTCTCTATATTGTGGACTTATATATTTCTATCTTATGAACGTGACCAAATTTTATAGCAAGAAAAAATAATGGTACAAATGAATGTAACCATTTTATGAATGTGACCCAAAAAATGTAAGTTTCTCTATCTTTCTGATTTGCTAAGAATGAAAAACATGTAGTGCAAAGAGTATTCGCATGAAAGAAAACATTCTCTGCTCTATTTATGATTTATGGAGGTCACACAAGGTGTGTTGCAAAGAGCATACACATACTAGAAAGGGAGAAAACCAATATATATATAAGGGAGCATACAGCTTGTGCGACCTCCATAAATCATAAATAGAGCGGAGAATTTTTATTTCATGTGAATTCTCTTTGCATTGCACTTTTTGAATTCTTAGCAAATCAGAAACATAGAGAAGATTATATTTTCTAGGTATACTAACTAGATAGTAAAAATATTTTTAAAACTATAATGAAATTGTATACCTCTAAATCTGATAAAAATGGTCATATCTTGGGCAAATAAAAACATTTTTTGATGAATGTTCCCAAATAAATAAATAAAAACACTTTGTGTGCATTGGAATGGTTCTCCTGATCTAAAAAGGCTCAAAAATAGTATAATCTATAATTTCTTTGATGAATACAATGAAAAAGGTTTAGGATCTCGACTAGCAATAGCAATGGGTCTACATAGGGGCTCTAATACCATGTTTGATAAACAAGATATTTTCACATAAGTCAAACACTTAAGGAAACGACCCATACAAATAGATCAAAGATCTGTACACCAATGTATTATGTGTTTAAAACCTTAGAGAGGGAAATAGTCAATGGTCCCAGCCAACGTGACCACTTGAGGCAATATATTAATGCAAAAGGAAAAAAAATTACATATGAGTTTCTCACAAATGATCATCAGCAATTGACCCTCCATGCTCTTTAAATAGAGATCATGGACCAATCAGGTGTTAATCCATGGATCAATATAGATATTAGTATCAAGGACAAGATAAATCGTCAAATCACTTTATGTCTAGAACATAATCATGATCACTGGATTAGATAATTACAATGCATACTTAAGAAACACACTTTACCTAAAGACACACTAGACCAAGTTGATCATAACTAACTCCTAAATGTCTAAATATAATAACATTTTATAGAAGGCCCTTTGCACTAGATTCAACTCATCCTGTATTTCAAAAGCATGTGGCATAAATTTAACAATGTTCTTCTTTTTTTCTTTATATTATTTGACTTGATTTTCCAGAAGTTTCATTATTTTCTTGCACTCCTCCACCATCTTAGACATACTAATAACATTGAAAAAATTATTGACATGTTCTAGGTGTATGCTAGTCCGATGATATTTTTCCATCATCTACTCCCAAATTCTTTTCTTCTTTTTTCTTCTTCTCCTCCTCTTTGAGTATTTTTCTTTCTACTTCATCTTCTGACATTTTCATTTTATTTTTTATTTCTTCTTCATCCTTGGGTTCTTCTTCCTTCTCAATTGTTTTTATTTCTTCAACTTTTTCTTTCTCTTTTAGTTCTCTTTCCTCGATAGATTTATTTGATACTTCTTCTTTAGCTACCTTATTTTTAGCTTCTTCCTATTTAGTTTTCTTCCTTGCCTCTTCTTCTATTATTTTCATTTCATCTACCTCTACTCCAGATTTTTATTCAACCTCTTTCCTTTGGGATTCAACTTTTAGTTACGTTGTTTCCTTTTCTTTAGCTTCTAGCTCTTCCTCTATTGATTTATTCATGCTTTCTTCATCCAGCCTTCTCTTCTCATCTTCTTCTTTAGTTTTTTCTTCAAGCTCTATTACATCCTTAGCCCTTATTTCTTCCTCAACTCTTGTTTTTTGTTGAATATGAGTATGTAATTCTTCATATAAGGGTGCTCTCCTTTTATTTTCTTCTTATTTTTCCCAATTCTTATAAGAATATGGATAGGTTATAGCCAGATGGGTCCATTGACTTGATATTATTTTCTTACTATCATGTCTCTTGAACCTTTTTTTCCCAAAATGAAAGTATTCCATTTTCTCAACTTTTATTTCAAAGGTGGTATTATTCAATCCATAAAATCATATATACAAAGGATTGGTTGTAAATATCTTCTTTTATTGAGTTGCAAGAAAGGAATTGAAACCATGCAAAATGGTTTGATAAGTTATCTCCTTGATTACTAATTGATCCAAGACATGCCTTGGAAGAATGTGTGGAGATTTTGTGGCTCCATATATAATGATTTATGTGTCTTATTCTTCTACATTCCAATCCCAAATTTGATTTAACACCTAGGTAGCCTCCTCTTATAATATTCGACATGGTTTACAAAACAAATCTCATATAATGGGGTAAATAATTGATCATAAAATGTAGATAAGGTTGTTGATGTATTAGCATCATATAGGTACTTCCACATAGGCTCGGTGTCTAGCATGTGGAAGTCGCCCTTGTAACCTCTTAGGAAACCTTAGAAGATTCGCTTTATTAGTGATTACATTCACTTTATTGGTGATTAATAAAGTGAATGACATTTTAGATTAATGTGATATTAATTAAGTTAAATGCCTAAGTTTACTTGGCATTAGTATCTTAAGGGAGTTGATTAATTCCTAGTCGTTAGATCTAAAGTGATCAATAGTTGATATTGAGAGGAAGCCAATCTCAGGTTGCAGAACGGCACATCTATTGGATCTGGGTGACCAAGAGTTAGATCTAGTTCAAATCTAGGGTTACAGGACTAGATATATTGGATCAGGAGTGTCAGGTTGGGTGCTTGAAGGAATAAGCACAGAACCACTATATTTTGCAGCAAATCTATCAGATCTGCAAGAGATATTAGTAGATCTATAAACCAGCAAGAAAAAATCAAAGGATTGGTCTCTAGGAAACAACAGTATTGAGGCAGAACATGAGTTTTTGCAGGTGTATGGACATGTAAGTGGGACACAGAAGGTATCGTCATGTACATACACGGGTCTCTTTAAGCATAGTTGTGTACATATGTGGGATCTAGTGGTGACAGGTTTTGTACAAGTCTGTACAAGTCAGTATAGGGGAATTTTTAGCAGCCATGGAAGATTAGCAGGTCTGAGCAATAGTAAGAAGAAAAAGTATGTTGGGTGGCTTGTTTCGCAATGGCAGGAGGCCAGAATACCAACAAGGAGATCTCAAATAGGTGGAGAAGGACTTCTATCTAGAGATATAAGCCACATAAGAGCACATAGGAGAAAAGAAGGATTTTTTTCTCATGTGCTTGAGTCATCCACTTAGGAGCAAAGAAGGACTTTTTCTCAAGTGTTTGAGACACAAAGGACAGTGACTCAAGGGGATCTCAAATGGGTGAAGAAGGAATTTCATCCAGAGATCATAGGATGACAGATCTATTGGAGTCAGTGACTCAAAAGAATTTTTCTCACATATATCTTAGCATGGGGTGAAGAAGAAATTTCACCTAGATATATAATCAGTCCAAAGGAGAAGGAGGCAGCAACAGACAGATCTGGAACAAGGACAAATCTGGGTAGCAGAGTAACAGCAGGAAGGCCCATTAGATTGGAGTAGAGTTCAGGAGTCGTACGAAGGTTTCAGTAGCCCAAGGCATGTACATACGTGGGTTGTAGAAGGAATAGTCGTGTATATGTTGAGCTCCACTTTTTCCATGTTTTCCATTGTACAAAAAAATTCATTATTACACATTTTCCCACATTTCGTTGTTAACACACACCATAAACCCTAATTAAATGTCATCATTCGTCATTTTATCTAGTGTGGTTAATACATCGCCTTTTCTATATTTTTAGTGGTTAAAAGATGATTATATCATGATTTACTTATGATGGTTTGTGAAGTGTTATTCTTGTACTAGCACAATCAGTATTCTTGTACCATAACAACAGTTCAACATTTCTACATCAATATTGTCATTCTGGTACTTGTCATTGTTCAGCATAATCATGTGCTTTGAGGTAAAAATCAGAAACATGGGTTTTCTCCGCAACGACATCGGCATACAAACATGATTGTCAAGATCCAACCAGGTAACACATGTGGACCTCCAGCCTAGGGGGGAATAATTCAACCAAATTAATAAAAGTTCTAGACAATAAATTTCACCCTCGATTTGTGTTCACATGAAGACAAATTGGAAGAATCTAGAACATGGGTTTTGTTCCCATCATGGAAATTTGGTCATCATGGTAGAAGTTTTCCAAACAAATGAATGGTTGAGGAGTTATTGTTGGTTCCTTAACTGTCACTTACATAAATTTCGTGGTATGTCCAAATTTGAAAACACCACTCCCATTTTTGGTGATGTGGCCTTGAGTTTGACGTCAAATGGATATCAGATCAATTAAATTAGTATGAGAATCTTCATCTGGTTGCATCCATCACATTGAAGATATGGATCGAAACCAATTTTTCTAAGTTGGTCCTACAAAGCAAAGGATAGTTGATTTGTTGCTACCATCTCCATTTTTGGTACTTTGTCTCACGAAGACGTAGGGGATGTTCTCATCTCCCTACTTGGGTTATATAATTCTTCTATTAATTATTGATTGTAATGGAGGGATAGAAAAACATGTTGATTATTCTTTGTAAAAATTATTATATGAGAACCATCTCAGAATAATGTAATTGGAAGATTTATTTCAATACAATGATAAGATGGTATTATGGAGAATTGGTTTTGGTGTGAGAACTCTGTGATATGGTAGCTTTATCGGCAATGTTAGTCAGGTTGGGAAGGGCCCCTCAATCCTGGGTAACGATTTTCCTCTTTATCTCTCCTAGTTAGATTGTGAGTGCAATTAATTTATGTTCCATCCGTATTTTGGTTGCATTGTTTTCTTTTTGTTTCAAGTGTGTTGTTTGATCTTAGTTTTGTATTATTTCAGTTTGATAATTTTATTATGAATTATGATGAGATCAATCCTCTAAAATAGCACCTGCAATCTTGTGATTCTTCTTTGTCTGGCACTTTGTTCTCCCACAGATAGATCATTAATTGCTCTCTGCAATTGATAACAATGCATATCTATCCATTTAATTTTCTAACCCCTAGCCTTTCAACTACTCTTTCACACCTTTACGCTGACAAATCGACCCTATTTTCCTCAAGTTAGTAGTTATTCATCCTCATAATTAAGATTGCACTATTTTTTCCAGGCTATTGTTGATTAATTGGGTTGGTTGTCATTGATGTCAACCCTTGAAGAAAGTCTAGTAGTGAATTCTGGTAGCACAAAGGTTTGGGTAATGGACCCAAATTTGTTTGATGTATAATGGCATGAGTTTTGACATATTTGCAGGTAAGACTATTCTATATGGATAGTACATGTCATGTCATTTCTGGTGGTATGTGGAACGTCACATAAATCCTCACAGTTTGAGAGTTATGGCCTTACGAAGTTGAAAGACCCTCATATGATTGGCTTGAAACCCCAAAAGGTCAAAGAAGTCAAAGTGCTTGCAAAGAAGAAATTATTTAAATAATAAAGTGAAGTGATAAAGTCAAGGAGGATTATTTAAATAAAGTGAAGTGACAAAGTCAAAGAGGATTATTTAAATAATAAAGTGAAGTGACAAAATCAAAGAGGATTATTTAAATAATAAAGTGGAGTGACAAAATCAAGGAGGATTATTTAAATAATAAAGTAAATAGAGAACTTTATAATTATGGAAGGTGGTTAAAAAAGGTTAACCCTAAAAATGAGGAAAATGGGTTAAGTGATCAAGTGGCTATTGGATACATGGACAAGTGGAAAATTGGGCAAAGTTGGACATAGGTGACTATGTGGACAAAGTGACCTAGAAGATGCTTC
>JASDQU010203662.1:8078-18360 GCA_032191745.1 Picea mariana
AAAATAAAAAAATACTTCTTCCAATCATCATATTTTAATAACTTAAGCAAATAATAACTTCATTTCCAAAAATCTCCCTAATTCATTTCCGGAAAGCTCCAAGACAATTACCACCCACTGTAAAAACATACACACTCTCAAAAACCTATAACTTCTTAATACTCTTAATCATTAACATGTCTTCATCTCATAAGTCCACTAATTCAATTTGCTTTAAGGCTTGAGCTTCGGGAAGGCAGTCCACAAAATTGCTTAAATATGTTTTGTACCCTAATATCATAATTTATGTAATGATTGTTTGGTTGGACCATTAGGTTAACAACAATTAAATGTATTAATATGTTATTTAAAATTTGCATTCACCTCTTAAAAACATACGTCTCGTGATTTCATGCACGGGATCTAGTCAACTGATTTTGACTAAAACGTATGGTTCACGTTTGTCATCGTTGTGGGAAACGGGGAACATCACGTTAAATAGGGAACGTCCTTCTCGAAACATTTCGAATCTATGACGCTTTTAGATACAATCCTAATCTTTGTAATAAAAACTGGTTTGCCACAGGTTTTTTAAATCCAGAATCGGGTGACCCCACAAGATCGAGGAATACGAGATATGCGTGCACATGCCTTTTGCAACTCGGTGTCTATCTCCGCGCTGTTATGATATTTAGGGTTATTGATGGTATTTAGGGTTAATGGGATGGGAAGAGAAATTTATTAATGTATTCATCATATATGAAAATATACTTAACTTTGGTTTTACTTTATTGATTAATATTTTATATTATTAATTTAATAATATATTTATTTTATTATTTCATTAATTTCTATTTTATTAATTAATATGTTATATTATTTTTTTTTCTCGAAAAAAACTTAATTTTATTTATTTATAGAGAATCAAATTACATTCTATAGGTGCATCTAGCACATGGTTAGATAGATTTCAATGGGCAAAATAGATGGTGGAGATGCCATAAAGAAAAAGAAGAAAGACTAACTCGAAATGATCCTCAAAATGAGCGGATGTAGACCCTACACAAGAGAGAACCTGAGAGAAGTAAAAACTCAAAAAATCCACTCCCAACAGATCCAAGAGGCCGGAATGACCAAGTCAGAGAGATATGAAAACCTCAAATCGACAAGACCAAAAAACAACAAAATCGATGGAGACCTCGACCAATAAGTAACCAGAAACTACATGCCCTCCCAATAGGAACTCAAAGTGCTAGACCCGCAACACCGCGCGCCCAAGAAAGGACCTCAAAGCTCTGGAACATTCAAGTCAAGTGGAGGACAAGAGACATTAATAGCCGCCAAAAGGAGCCGGATCATGAACAAACATCAAACCCTGAACAACCCAAGAAATCCGACAGAGAAACCGCATAAATGGAGAAGAAAAAATCGAAATCACCATGACTCAATCCCAGATCCGTGCTCCCACAAAGGAAGAGTCGTCCACCATTCCAGAAAACAATAGATCCGAGACAAAAAAAAAAAACAAACGAAATCCCCCAGATGCACCACAAGCAATCGAATACTGAAGAATCAACGAGTCCAGAGATGGATCTAGGCACCACGCCTCGAACTGAGGGAGAAGACGCAACATCCCCAGAGGGCGTTGCCACAAACCCAAACCCGCATGCAACAAAAACTGAAGAGCTTGATCCACACAGGATGAACCAAGCGATGGAAAGGATCCATGTTGCTTGGATATCGAAACCTGATATAGTTGAGAACATCTCAATTAATACTTTACATTATTACTATAGTCTGAGTGAGAATAGAACTTGAGACCTCATTTTTACATTTTCTTCCACTTACGCTACACTTGCCAATCCATCTACACCTTTTTTTTTTCCAAGAAAAAATTAACACAAATTTATATTAGGTATAATTTTTTTTACATCAACACAGTGACATGATAATAGTCCCCACAACAGTCCAATATAATTGGAAACGGGAGGAAGCAACAGAAAACTGAACTATTAGTAATAGGTGGAAGGGAAATAGCAGATTGCCGGCTGAAAAAACTGAATGATGCTGGAGTGGTAATCTGCCAGGAAAACACTGCTCATCTCTGGCTGAAAAACGCAATCTGAGGCTGCCCTCGGTGATATTAATACAAGAGGACTGACTCTCCCGATCACTGTTCGAGTGGTAAACAGTTAGTCTTCCTTTGATTTCTGTTAGAGCTCTTTTAGAGAGGGCATCGGCTTCTTTATTATGCACTCTATAAATGTAATATATTAATACTTATTAATATGCATTACATTAATATAATAATTAGTTAATACATTAATTGTCTATTAATATATGAATGGTTCTTTCATGTTCAGAGTTAACTAACAATAACCACATTTAATTAAAAAAATAGTTGATATATTATATCTGAATTATTATTTTTAAAAAGGTTAAAAAATAGAAAAAAAAAATCGAAATCAACTACTTTTTACTTAAATATGATTGTTGCTCATTATTATTTAGAATTAATGAAATAGGAAAGATAACCCTGTAAAGGTTATGATGAAAATGACGGAGCGGAAGTCGGTGACTTTAAATGTGATTGTTGCTCATTATTATTTAGAATTAATGAAATAGGAAAGATAACCCTATAAGGGTTATGATGGAAATGACGGAGCGGAAGTCGGTGACTTTATAAATTTGTTGTAAGTTTTAATTAGTTCGCGTAATGAGCAGGTCTCTGTAACTCTTGCGTGTCTTTCACATTTCATTCTGTCAACACAATATCGCATTCTGTGCTTTGAGGTTCTGTGTAGAGGCACATGTGATAGCTTTTGGATTTCTCTTTTTCTGCGCATGAGTGAATCGCATTCCGCTTTGAGCTTCTCTGTAGAGGCACATGTGATCGCTTTCGATTCTCTTTTTCTGTGCATGAGTGAACGATTATGATGTGAACTGTATACATTTTTTCATACTGCGTCTCCCCTGTCAAAAGTGATCGGAGAATTGACAGTCCATGGAGTGAGATGGCCACCATTATTATTCTCTGGAATCAGATACAGAATATATACATACTTTTAGTGGTCCAGCTCACCAGCCGGTGACCGACAACCTGGGTCGGGCCGTCGGCGAATGCTACAATATGGTGGGTCGCTTTAATGTTGTTCTGGATCATCTCCTTCTCCGAACTTACGAGGTTTGAAACTTGCTGTCGATTTTGTCTCGTTAGTCCAGTGCTTTTTTCATTTAACGATTTTAAAATCCATGCTTCATTAATTTTCTCAGAGCTTCCAACACGTTAAATAATTCCCACCATCTCAGAAAGTAGATGATGATTTATGTTTTGAAAATAATTGCCAATAAAAGTTATCACTTTCAAACTATATATATATATATGACTAGTTTTTAGTATTTGCTAGGATAGATTATTTATGTTTTGAAAATAATTGCCAATAAAAGTTATCACTTTCAAACTATATATAAATATAGTATACAGTTGCATAAAACTAATCAAACTATGTATATAAATATAGTATACAGTTGCATAAAACTAATATAAAACTATTACATAAGTATTCAATTTTTTTTAAAGTTATCACTTTCAAACTATATATAAATATAGTACATAAAACTAATATAAAACTATTACATAATTATTCAAATTTTTTAAAGTTATCTTTTTCTCAATATTATATAAATCAAAGCAATCACCCCCATAGAAACTACAGACTTTCCAAAGTACTAACAAAATGCAATAGAAATACTCCTGGCACGCAAATATTGATTGACCTGGATTGATTTTGACTTTTTTAAATAGGAAAAGATAATGGTACGCAAATATTGATTAACCTGGATTGATTTTGAATTTTTTTAAATAGGAAAAGATTTAAGATAGTTAGGGCTTGTTCGTTTATTTTTATTGATATAACCTATAGTAAAATTTGTGTAAATAATATATATTTATTTGAAATAATTAGTTGGTGATTTATAAGGATATAAAATTTCATTTACATTGTTAACTTATTTCATTATATTTAAAAAAGAAATTAGTTAACTAATTATAAAAAAATTAAGTCATACTCTAAAACCTAGATTATATTCTAATTCTTTAAAGTGATTTTTTTTTATTTAAAATAAATTTCCCAATATTTTTAGTATTATATATTAAATATTACTTAAAATATCATATAAAATAATGTTTTTTTTAAAATACACATTTAGAAAAAGGTTTTATTTAAAAAATTAGAGACCCACTTTGTTTCCATTAATACGAAGTTGTAAAATACAGAAAAATAGTCCTATAAGAAGATCACTTTCTTCATACATATACCAAATGTTCAATATGATGATGATGATGATTAAAGTTGAGTCAGTTTCTAATTATTTTCCATTTTCCTTTCTTCCTGACTTCTTTTACCTTTTGAACTGCTTTTCTTGATTCAACTTGGCCTTCTGGAATGAGGTCTTCATTTATAAATATTCTTGACCCTTTTAGTCCGACGTTCATAGTTCGGGTGGTTGGGTAGCATGTTTCCTATCCTCCCCACCCGGGTTCAATTCCCTCAAAGGGTAAAAAAAATAGTAAGGTTAGAAGGGTAGAAAACCCCTTGGATAGAGGTCCACTTTAGTGGGCCTCGGGACACATATTTGGGTTATAGTGGAAGCTAATATATGCTTGGTTTATAGTGGCAACTAATAGGCTTGATGTTAGGCCTAGCCTAGATCAAATCTACTAGTAAATGATTCCCATGGTTTAAAAAAAAAACGCCTTTAATCTTGGATATTAAGTGAGTATGCCATATTTATGGTCAATATAACTTACTTTGACACAAATCAACCTATCTTTATGTTCGATTATTTTTCCTATCCTCTTTGCTTCTATGATGTAAGTTGTTTCAATTTGCAATTTATTTTTTAGTTATTTTTTTACTATTTCTAGTTGTCCTCGTCTCAATGTTCTTTTATACCAAAAATTATGAGTTCTAAGGCTCTTTTGTTACACTATTGATCCGTATCTATTAACTTATTCATTTCCTCTTTCATGGGTTTGATATCCAATTTATTTTCCAAACTAATTAGGGCCAAGTTGTTAGTTAGTTTTTCTTCTATCTCTTTAATTCTATCTCACATGTTGAGATTTCTTCGACCTCTTCTTCTTAGGTTTATTGTTTTTATTTTTTCATTTCTTATATTCTAATCTCCATTTTCTACAACTAAGACTTGAATCATAATATTATATTATCTATTTGTTTCTGAATATTTTCTTCTCACAATATAAATTTGTTATCAAACATTTCTTCTAACTTTGTTTGGTGTTTCACTTCTCTCTCAATTCTCCTTTTATCTAATGATTCTATATGTTCATTGAAATTCTCTAAGGTGACTTTGCTAGGCCTCCCCTTAAGAGGTTGAGGTTTTAGAATGTATGATGAAGTGCTAACACTATTTATAACTAATACAAATAAGAAATAGGATAGATAAAGACTTTCTGATTTAGTAAATAAAATGTTATTTTTGTAGTGTTAATTAATATTAAAACTAGGGTTCACTTGTTAATCAATGACATTTTTTTATAATTAATTCAAACTTTATTTTCACTTAATAATTCTTTTAATATATTGGTAATATTGTTTTAGATTTTTTTACTAATATGTTAAAAAATCTACAATCCATTAACTCCAAATTTCAAAGTTTTAAATTTAAATAAACACAAATACATCATACTTAAATATTGATGAATTTAATGTGTATTATAGTCACTTACCTATATTAATTATACAGGATGGGGTAGAGGATAGGGTTAAAAGATACTATCAGGCCTTTCTTTGGATTTTTTAATGTTACATTAGGGATGGTTGTTTTATTGTTGATCATTATCCACATTTGTTATACATTATAAGTACCTTGAATATGAAAGATGGCATATAATATCAATATTACAAAAACTAAATGTTCTTTTGCAAGACACGGGAAGTAAGTACGTTTTAGTTTTTATTAATTTTTTTTAAGAAAAATTGGATGCACAAGGAGGAATCATTATTTGTAATAAGTTTACGTGGTAGTATATTTTGTTTTGGATCACATTTTTGGATGTGTGATTTCTATGAGTGAAAAAAATTATGGTGAAGGAATTTATTTACATTGATTTTTTTGGAAAATTGCATTATGGTTGTATTAAAAAAATGTTTGGTGATGACATGTGTAGAATATAATCTTTTAATTATAGATTTTTTTTGTCAAATTTTATGTATTATATTAGTTCATTTATGTGTTATTATTATTATTGTTATTGTTGTTTTCTTAATTAGTATTTTTATAATATTTAAATATTGATCACATTAATGACTAGTATGACTAGTAAAAATGTATTGTATAAAGTACTAATCATAAGAGTAAATCTTATCTATATATAAACATACTACTCCATTAATATTTATTCAATTTCACACTATGATTATAACAAAATATCATGTATCTATAATCACACTTATGAAATTTTATTGTATTAACATTCAATCAATTTTAGTTCATGGAGGGAATGTGTGTGTTGACATGATGATATTTTAAATTAAATAAAAATATAATTATGCAATTTTTTTTTACCTATAAACAAGTGGTATATTGTCACGAAGGAAAATATTTACTTCATATACAACACTGCATGAAGAAATTAATTAAACAATTTTGAGAAAGATGCTTTCCTTTTGAACCCTCCTCCTCCTCACTTTGTAAAAATATAGTAAAATAATATATAAGTTCAATAAAATTTAAAAAACCTTAACATTTAAAGATGTGATAAAAAAACATATAAGATGTTCAAACAATTTTCAATACCCTTTGATTCCTCTAAGTCACCCGGCCATCATTAAATAACCATGCAAACTTTTATTCTTATAAATATAAATATAAATATGAAATATATATATATATATATATATGAAATGAAATTGCATTATAATTTAATCAAACTATTGTGAGTGGACTCTTTTCCTTTTGAAATATTTTCATCTTCATTCTCATTTTGTAAAACATAATAAAATAATATAATTTCAGTAAAATAAGAAAAATGTTAAAATTTAAAGATGTGATAAAAAAATATATATAAGTTAAATAACTTTCAATACCTTCTAATTCCTCTATGTCACCCTCATTATCCTCTATTTAGAAGAATATAATATATTTCAAGCAATGAACATCCAATTATATATAATTTAAAAAATAAACACAAAATTAACAATTAATTACATTTAGCATGAGATACATATATTCCACCATTTTTATGTAACCGTTCCTCTAGGAATACTTGAATTATTTGTTATTCAACTCATGAGTATAGGCATTTAATTGTATTCAATCAAAAGAAATACATTTAATAGTCATATATATTAGGATAATACCTTAGCGTAATAAATGAGATTATATTGATTAACTTACAAAACACCCTCTAATAATATATAACTATTCATTTCTTTGTGTATATTTGTGTTTATATATAAGAAACAAAATGATCATTAATTTTATCAAAGAATGAGAAATGATGAGAAAAGTAGGTCAAGAGTACTACAAGATTACAATAGAGAAAGATAACAAGTTAACAACATATCAAAATAAATAATTGCAATCATATCAATGCCAACAACTACAATCATATATTATTTATTACCCTTGTGGCTCTATTTGTGGAGTATCAATGTTCACTCCTTGCATCTTCTTCTCTTCATTAATCCTATTATTCTCTTTGAAATTGTGTCACAACCTTACAATGCAATTTTCCTACATCTTCCTACATCTGAAACAAATTCCTACATCTTCTTTTTTTGGAAAACTATGTATCACTTCTTGCATCTTTTTCTCTTCATTAGTCCTATTACCTTCTTTAGTGAGTTGTTTGATGATCTCATTAAATTAGTTAAAAAAAATAGAATTCAATGATGATACATAATGAAATATAAAAAGTGAAAGACTAGAAACATGAGTGAGTACATAGAAGAATAATTCTAATAAATAATAGGGTATCTCTTCCTTTTGATATTTTTGGAGAATCTATGAAAGGCCCACTTATCACTAAATTGTAATTTTGGAACCTTCTATATAGATGTTGTAGAGTTGGTTCAAGATAATACTTCCATCTCATGACACATTAGTCAGAATGAAAATCTGGAAAAGAATAAATGTATTAACTAAGTAAAATTATTTGAGACACTTATGCAACTTATTACAATACAATGTAGCATAATGAAATGTAAAAAATTGAATTAACTTATAGAATATTAAACTTTGATCGATAGAAAATATGAATAACGTAAGAAAATTCATGTTCTTGTAAGTTCTTGTAATAATGGGGTTAAAAAACAACTTCTCCTTGTTTTTTTACTTAATCATGTAACTTGGGAAAAATGTTAAGACCCTTCTAGTTTTCCATTTTTGTAAGTTCAAGAGAATCGTTATTTTCAACATTTATATCTTTGAGAATTTCAGTTTCTTGCTTTCAATAAGTCCCTAATCATTTCCATGATTTCATAAATGTTTGGATTGTTCAGTTTGTGGATCTTACTTTTTCACCAACTTTCTCAACAAGACTTAAGTGCCCCCCAAAAAATCCGAAGTTATTTTCTTACTAAATCTCGTACTAGATTCATTTATTGCAAAATCATAAATGGTAAATGTCGTAGTAGAGTCATTTATTGAAAAATCATAAATGCCATGATGATATGTTGTAGTGTCAAATGTTTAGTTCACAATACAACGCAACTTCACAAAATTTTAAAGTTTGTGATTTGTCGCAACTTCAAAAATGTTGGAAGCGTTGCGATGTGTCACAACCTTACAAAACTTCGAAAGATGTGATACGCCACAACGTGATGAAGTTACAAAAAATACACAGCACATACTGAAAATTGCAAAGTTTGTGATAAAAGAAAAGATCAATTGAAGTTTTGGTTTGTCATAGACATGTAAAACTTGGAAAAATGGGGCAAAGTGGTATATGAAGGTCACTGCTTAGTTCGAATTTGCAAGATTTAAATATGGTCATATCGTGACGTGTCGCAGAGTCTTAAATTGTGTTGATAATCAAATTTTCATGGAAAAAAATGAACATGAATACGTTGTTATAAAGCTGAAATTTTCATGGAAAAAACTAAACATGAATATGTTGTTATAAAGCTTAAGAGACACATTTTAAAGGGTGTAATATACTTTTTTGGCATGTTTTTTTGTGGTTCATTTTTAAATTTTCGGTCAATCCAGAACTTTGATGATTTTCTAAGCATTTTGGTTGGTTTAAAATGGGGTAAAACCCCTGAAATAAGATTCTAAAATGCATGGAATTTTGATCCATGCAAAATTTAGACTATCCTTGAAAACTTGACTGGATTCAGACCCATTTTTTTGCTTGAAAAACAAAACTTGAAAGGAAAGATTGCTCCTGAGTTAGCCTACTCCTTAAATTTTGTGTGATAATCAAATTTTCATGGAAAAAAATAAACATGAATATGTTGTTATAAAGATGAATAGACACATTATGCTTTTGGAAAGTTTCAAAGGGCGTAACATACCACGTTTGGACGAAATTGCACGCAAATTGATTTTTTCTAAAAGGGTAAAGCACATCATAAAAAATCTATTTGGGATATTATTTCTCAGATTAGGGACCTTTCATAAGTCATAGGAACCTCAATGAATGGAACCTCAGTGAAGGAACCTTAGTCATAGGAAGAAGACAATTCAGAAGATGATCAGCTCAGAAGTAAGCTCATCAGTCAGGATTAGGAACCTCTTTTGGGAAGACAATTTAGAAGTCAGCAGTCAATAGTGAAGGAACCTTGAGATAAAGAAGGGACCTTTTTAGCTTCCCAAGAATGTAGGTGTCCTCATGGTGTCTTCCCCCGAATGTAGGTGATTTCATGAAGAATGTAGGTGTCCTCGTCCCCTCTACAATTTGTGAAACATTGGATTGATAGCAAGAAATTGAGCACAAGTGGCATAAAAATCCGCACAAATTCTACATCCATTAACATACTTCTAACTATTCATTATACTACGTAAGCAATGTTCCAATCAAAGTAGATATTGT
The DNA here is from genome assembly GCA_032191745.1 of Picea mariana. NCBI lineage: Eukaryota > Viridiplantae > Streptophyta > Pinopsida > Pinales > Pinaceae > Picea > Picea mariana. The sequence continues at coordinate 18,121 of JASDQU010203662.1, forward strand.
TTTATAGTTCCTTAAATAACTGATCATCTTTTTTTACATTTATTTTGACACTTGCCTATAAAAGATTCAACATATTCCTTAAAACCCACGCATGATGACATGAATAAATAAAATAAAATAAAATAAAATAATGAAGAATTAATTCCCTTGAACTTCTCCAAACAAACCATCCTAATAAAAAACAATGGGAAGAGGTATCTCAAAAGAAAAATTTTAAATTTATTTAGGGCCCCTAGTTTT
>JASDQU010203664.1:4120-18907 GCA_032191745.1 Picea mariana
ATTAAAGGTTGTAAGATCAAATAGAGGAGGAGAATTTATGTCAAGTGATTTCAAGGAATTTTTTGATAAACATGGGATCAAGAGAGAATACACAATCCCAGGAACTCCATAGAAAAATGGAGTAGTTGAGAGGCAAAACAGAACAATTCGGCAAATGGCCAGGTCAATGATGAATGAGAAGAACATTCGTCAAACCTACTAGGTAGAAGCAATACACTCAGCAATCCATATTCTTAACAAAGCTCACCTCAGACCACACAGTGACAAGACATATTATGAATTGTGGTATGGAAGACCTACTTCAATCAAACACTTCAAAGTCTTTGGGAGTAAGTGCTACATAAAGAATAATAATGAAAACTTTGGCAAGTATGATGACAGGGCTGATGATGGCATCTTCTTAGGGTATGCTACAAACAGTAAAGGATACAGATGCTATAATAAGAGGTTGCATAAATTGGTTGATTGCATTGAAATAAAAGTTGTTGAAGGAGTCCCAGTAAGAGAGGTGAGCAATATTGAATCAACAATAGAGGATACAGTTGAAGTTGAAGATGAACAGGTCCAAGAATCAAAAAAAGAAGACTCTTATTCAGATGAAGATGCAAATACTCGGGCAAACACGAATCAGTAGACAACATCAAATCCTTCCTCCAGAATTACTCAAAAGAATCATCTTGCAAGTTAGATAATTGGTGAGAAAGAAAAAGATGTACAAACCAGGAGAAGGACAATAAAAGAAACCAGTCAATCACATATAGCCTTCATATCCATGGTGGAACCCAAGAAATTTGATGAAGCCAGTAAATATGTAAATTGGTTAAAATCAATGAATGAGGAACTGGATCAGATTGAGAAGAACAATACTTGGGAGCTTGTTCCTAGACCTGCAGATAATAATGTAATTGGATCCAAATGGGTGTTTAAGAAAAAAATGAATGAAAAGGGACAAATTGTTAGGAATAAATCTAGATTGGTCTATAAGGGGTATGCACAAGTTGAAGGACAGGATTTTGATGAAACCTTTGCACCAGTGGCAATATTGGAAGCCATCAGAATGTTTCTTGCCTATGCCTGTCATAAGAAATTTAAAGTATATTAGATGGATGTTAGGTCAACATTTCTTAATGGACATCTAGAAGAAGATGTATATGTAGAGAAACCTGAAGGATTTTCACTGACAAATAATCCTGACTATGTCTGTAAGTTGAAAAAGGCATTATATGGACTGAAACAGGCACCACGAGCATGGTATCATAGACTGGACAAATTTCTACAAGACAAAGGGTTCAAGAAAGGTATTGTCGACAATAATCTCTACATTAAGTTTGAAGGTGATGATTTATTAGTTGTTTTGGTTTATGTAGATGACATTATTTTTGGATGCACTAATGACCCTTCAATTCAATGGCTTGCTAATTTAATGCAAACTAAGTTTGAGATGTCCATGATAAGAGAACTGTCATATTTTCTTGGTTTATGAATCAATTAGAGTTTTGCAGGGATATTTATCTCTCGAGAACAGTATTTGAAAGAGATGTTAAAGAGGTTTTAGATGGAAGATTCATCTCATGTTAGTACACCTATGGTCGTTGGTTGCAAGCTCAGTAAAGATGATATTTCACCTGATGTTGATCAAAGAACATATCGATCAATAATAGGTAGCCTTTTGTACATCGCAACATCCCGTCCTGATATAATGCAAGTTGTTGGAATGGTAGGCCATTATCAGTCTTCTCCTAAACAAAGTCATTTAGCATTTGTCAAGAGGATATTCAAATATTTGGAGGGTACAATGACTTATGGTATTTGGTATCCTAGAAATCAGAATTTACAATTAAGTGCATATTCAGATGTTGATTGGGACAATTGTTTGGATGAGAGAAAGAGCACCAGTGGAGGTGCATTCTTCTTAGATGATTCGTTAGTAGCATGGCTTAGTAAGAAGCAGGGATCTATTTAATTATCAACTACAGAGGCATAATACATTGTTGTTGCTACTTGTTGCACTCAGATATTATGGATGATACAAACTCTTGCAGATTTGAAGGTAACTTATACTTATCCCATTCCACTTCACTGTGATAACACCAGTGCCATTAATGTCTCAAAGAATCTTGTTCTACATTCAAAGACGAAGCATATACCAATAAAGTATCATTTTCTAAAAGAGCAGGTTACAAACAGAGATGTTCAACTGAATTATATTCCTTCCATAGAACAAATTGCAGACATCTTTACTAAACCCCTATCCAAGACACCATTTGAATATCTCTGTCAGAAGCTAGGTGTCATCCCTTCTCTCACCTGAGAGATTCCATCCTTTCAGGGGGAGTATATTTTGGTTGAATATATGATAAGATCAAGGGGAGCATTTTTTCTTTGACGTTGATGTCAAAGGGTGAGAAAAGGTGTGGTCTAGATGCTACAGTTGGAGGTCTAAGAAGAATAGTGCAGCCTTTCAAGGTTGCCATCAATGCCAAATGGGGAGATTGTTGGCATTTTTTATAGGAAGAGTGTGCTTGTCATTGGTGGCAAGAATAGCAGCGACGATGGGCATGTTTTACAAGAAGAGTGTGCTTATCATTGATGAAAAGAACAACAACGACGATGGAAAACAAGAAAATCATAAGCTCGGGAGGAGGAGCGAACAATATGCAAATATCAAAGCAGCTCAGGAGAAGGATCGTGATCGTCAGATCTGCAATCCAGATCAACGACGGGGATGAATTGCGTAGAGCTAAAGTAGAATCAAACAACTCGTTAGTTCTAATTCTGCAATCAGTCTAAATCATCAGATCTCATAAACCAAAATATCGACGATTGTGGTTGATCTAATGAATGATCAGATTAAGTCGGATTAAGTTGTGACCATCAGATGCGCAACCGCCAGATCAACAACAGGGATAGATTATGGAGATCGAAAGGAGAATTAAGTTTCATTTTATTTCCAATCCTACAATTAATCAGGAACATCAGATCTTATAGCTTCAAAGATCAACGATTGTGGTTGACTCACCAACAAATGCACAACTTCAAATTGCAAAGCTTGGGTGATGAATTAAATCACTCGCAAGTTGTTGCTTCGCAATCATCCTTGAGCGTGGATCTTCTTAGAGAGTATTCACGACCGTTGGATCACTTTAAGTGGAAGGATAAGATAAGAAGGGCCAAACGATTGAGAATTTGATTATCCGAATACCCGTCAGCCGTCGGATCAAATTAAGTGGGAGGATAGAATAAGCATGGTAAAAGATCTGATATCTTAACTATGTGAATTTTTGTCCACCGTCAGATACTTCTAAAGTGGAAGGATAGTATAATCAATGTTGGAGGGTCATTAGATCTAAACCAAGTCAAAGTTGCATTGCATACAAATGGAGTCGTCGATCTAAGATCATGATCAACGAACAACATTAGTTTCAGGTCTAAAGATGTGAGGAGGTTAAGCTCCAGAGAAATCACTTTGAGAGTTTTAGTTTGAGATTTGAAATCTCTGAAGTCTGGAGAGCTGGAGAGCCAAAATACATTCTCGACCGTCATATTTTCTGAAGTAAATCTCAATTGTCAGATCATCTGAAGAAGACCTCAAGCGTTGGATCGTCCGAAGTGAATCTAGGCCATCTGATCTAGAGAAGAAGTTTGAGATTTCAGATTTCAGAAGTCTGGAGACCCGAGGGATATCTCGGTCATTGATCGAGAAAGGGGATGTAGAACCATTGATCTGGTTGAAAGGTCAAAATACTAGAGTGGAGGCAGATCCATCGATTGAGAAGGACAGGTGTCCATGGATCATCGACTCCGGAAGATTGGCATATGGAAGAAAGAAGGGTTTGATATTTGAAACTCCCAAAGCTTGTATCATGAAATATATCACAGCCATTGATTTACGGAGGTTGGATCTGATCCGCAGATCATGAAAGATCAAATCTGAACCGTCCATTCAGGAGCACCATTAAGATCATGAGATCGATGGCCCTGTCGCATTGTGGGGTCAAAACATGCTTGGATCTTAATTTTTCATGAGCGGGCCACAATCAAAACCACGGTATCACCAAAGGCATACGTGGAGCTCTGTAGTGAATTATGGGGAGAAAAGTGGGTTTCCCTCAAACCCCTATGGATGTGCCCACAATCACGTGGTCACATGAAGTTCAAATCCCAAGGTCATATCGAAAAAAAATGGGAGCTATCACTCGCTAGACCAAGATCGCGAAGCACCTTTTGAATAGGTGTATGGTCACCGTTGGTGGTCACATGAAGGAAGGGTTTTAGAAGCCAAAGAAGCCAGAAAAATGTCTGACTGTAATTGCCAGAGAAGATGAAGAATTGTAACTGAAAGAGAAGCCAAAGAATCTCAAGATAAATTCCATAGAATTCAAAGAATCTTTGGACAATGAGCACTAATGATGAACAATTACAGCATAACTGCCAGAGAAGACGAAGATTTTGAATGATGATCAAGTAGAGCACTTAGCATGAGAAACTGATGTAGAACGGAGAATTTGGTATGATTTTTCATGTGAGATGCATGGGTGTAGCACGTGATGAAGTGCATGATCTGAAGGAAAGAATATAGACGCAGTGAAAAGAATGAAGAGGGAGCACAGAGCATGAAAGGATAATGAGAAGCTGAATAGGGTGTGTGCAAGAAGCTGTGAGCAGCAGCAAGACACGGATGCATCAGAGTAGAGCAGTGTAGCAGAACAGTGATGAGACCGATAAGCCATTGATAAATATTGTATAATAACTTTGAGAAAGCAAAGATTTATATTTCAAGGTGGTAGGGTGGTGCTAGGGAGGACTGTTGTCCTCATAGTTTCAAGTGGGTGCTTGAACACAGGGAATTGTAATTTCCATATGGTTGCAGCCAGAAAAACTAGGGTGGTAGGGTGGTGCAAGGGAGAACCATTGTTCTCTGTTATACAGGTTGGTGCCTGTGTAACTAGATTTTGGTGCTTCCATCCAGTTGGTGCTGGAACACTCAGGGAGTTGGTGCTTCCTTCTAGTGGGTGCTAGATAAACCAGAGAGTTGGTTCTCTCAGCAAGTTGCAGCTTGTTAAAGAAGAGGTTGTAGCCTCATTTTGAGTTGGTGCTCGAAGAAATATGATGTACAGAACTTAAAATACTGCCTATCATTTGAAGAAGAAGAGGTTTTCTCCCTTTATGGGTTTCCTCATGAAATATATGTCTCTGTGTATATCATATGTTTGATTGATGTTTGTTTTTCCTATTGTTCATGTGTTGCATAATCTTGATGATCAGTTGGAGAAGGTTAACAATATTTTAATAGGCATAAATTTGTTTAAGCACAGTAACAATTGATTCACCCCCCCCCTCTCAGTTGTCTTAGTAATTCCAACATATGATGCATAGTGCCCATACTTGTGGCACGAGAAGCACTTGATTTTAGTCAAGTCCTTCTTATCTAGTTGTGAGGTTGAATCCTCACCATCACCCATCTTGTTGGAACTCTTTCATTTTCCCTTTCTTGTCTTACTAAAAAGGGCCAGGTTCTCCTCCTCTTCATCTCCCTACTTTCCTATTTTAGACTCCTCCCGAGTCTTTTCCTGGATACAATCATCCCAAAGCCTCTAACAATCTAGGAGTTTTTCCTTAGCACGGTCTCCCTTGACAAATGGTTCTTATGACTTGGGAAAGTCATTAAATTCCACATTTACAAGCTCTATGTCATCCACTTTCTACCCAATAACTGCAAGCTGATAATGTACATGAGTGATCCTAATGAAGTAGCTAGTAACATTTTCAAATATAGACATATGCATAGATCTGAGTTTATTTCTCAATATCATATTCCTATTCAAGTTATCACTTTGAAATAATCATACCAAGGAATTAAACATATCCTTGGTTGTATTCTTCTCAAATAAGTGAGGAATCAGATTATCCTTCACTGCATACAAGATTACCCATTGGGATTTGATCTCCTTCTTCTGGTGAACTGCCAAATCCTATGGATCTTTCGATGGAGAAATTACTTTGTCTATAATCTCCCAAAAGTCATATTCTTTCAAAGCCAAAGTAAATATTTCTTTCAAATATAGGAAGTTGGATGCTCCATCCAATCTATATTCAATTCTTAGAATTGTTTTTACCATCCCGTAGAACTGATAATATGTTGAGGAAATAACCTCCTGCTAAAACTGCCCTTGTACTGACCTATAAGATGATGTAGATGTTTTTCCCTACTGCAACTCACGCATGTAAATGCATTTTTCTAATGAAACTCGTGTATGTATGCACCTTTTACTACTGCAACCCACGTATAGATCTGAACGACTGTAAAAAAAAACAAGTTCTACCTCTGTACGGTTGTTTCCTTGAAATCCAAACCTTGATTTCTAACTATTGGTTATAGATTTGTTGAGAACTCATTGCAAATCTGACAGTTCTACTGCTAACTATCATGGATATGAAATATGGCTTCCTCTCAAAGTGAGAGATCTAATACCATGTTGAATTTCTAATCTACACATCTAAGCATCTTGTTATATAGTGATTTCCTTATTGTAAATCAAATTAGTAGCTCACAAAACAAAATACACTTGTTGGAATAATCAACTCAAATAAATAGTGAAAGTAATACTGGAAAACTAATTCTCATACACAATATACAAAGATATTTTTCCCATCAACTAAGCTTATCATTCAAATAACTTCAAATCTTACAAGGGATCCCTTATTCAGAAAATGGCCCACGGAGAAATACATAAAACTTTAGACAACACTTGCAAACCCTGGCAACTCCTGCTTAGATGTATGATCCCATAAAATCAATTCTTTGACATGTACATGTCTTTCCTCATTGAAACTCATGTACATATGTGTTTTTCCTCATTGAAACCCATGTACATGCAGGTATGTCCTCAATGTAAAGTGTGTACAGTTCTGTACTATTGTTGTGGCTCTGAAATCTGTCAGATCTTCTTGTGATTGCCTTTGTTCTCTCTTCTCCCTAACTTGTATTGATATCTATATGAGAATCCTTCTCCACCTATCAAATATCTCCTTGAGCAAAATTCCTTCTCTACGCTCTGTGTCAAAACAACCAACCTTCCTCATTTACCCTAGCCTTGCTTTTATACTCTTGAGTTATGACCTAACTCTAATCTCCAAAGTGATTGACGACTGAGATTAAATATCCCCTCACTTGAGATCAATGTCTAATATTTAATTCACTAATGTTAATGACTTTATTATTTCATTAAATAAACTCAACTAATTAATAAAAATCACTTTGCTTTAATAATTCCTTTAATTGAAGTAAAGTATCAAGCTAGAAATATTTGGAGGACTTCCACGTGTCTGGACACTTAGACCTATGCGGAAGTACATGTTTGATGCTACAAACACCAACACAACCAAAGTGGAAAGGAGGCTTGAATTGAAATAGGGCCCAATTTGGAAATTGGGGGCCATACAAGTTTGAACAAGAGAATATTAAGGAAATGGAAACTTGAGAAAGGGAAATAATAAAGACTCAATGAAGAAGAAAACTCAAGAAAAGAGATAAGTCAAAACCAAGTAGGAAAAACCTTTAGTCTTATTGAGCTTGACCATCTAGTGCAACAAGGCAATGAGGAATTAAAGTCAATGTATAAAAATAAAGAATATAAAGAATCAGGGGATTTGTTGTGGGCACAACAAATGGTGACACACTAGGTAAATCCAAAAGTCTGTAGCTCAATGCTTATTCAATAACAATTTTATTTTAACATGAAGCCATAATTTCAGGAAACGTCGTACCTTAGCATTCATATGAATGTATTCTTTAGGTCCTTCCCTCGTAACATGAATCTATAGTACCCCAATCATACAACTTCAATGAAGACAAAAGTGTGAAGTTTATTTCTTTTAAATATTCACCTGATGTTTCTTGTAACAATCATAATCACAAGGTTTTACTTTAAAATGGGGTTTAACATTTGAGAAGATAGGTCATTTCACTTTTATACAGTGTTTCTACACTTCCTACAAGCATCTATATCCCTAGTGGAGTCACCCCAACATCATATAACTTGCTCCACTACCAACGAACATCCATATCCTCAACATAGTTATCTATATGTCCCCTTTATAAATTGACTTTCCTTGCACTCCTTTTTTTTTAATTTAAGGGGGGAAGTAGTGGAGTTTACATGCTTATAGTAATAACTACCTATTATTAGAAAAGGATTGTCCATGCCTTAATAATAATATGCCTCAAAATATTTGTAAACCTTATATTTCTAATTGAAATCTCTTCACATGGTGTGCTCCCTTAATGTGAGTGGATGATATCTTCAGATTGGTTGAAACAACACTTTCATTGAACTTTCAAGATCTTATAGGACTTATTTGTTTGGGAAAGCCCCAATTCTACCATTGTTAACTTTCAGGTAGCATGGAGTATTTCTCTGTAGCTTCTTGTTTAAGTAATGAGTAGTGAATAATATGGGAGATTCCAAGGATTAGCAAGTGTGCCTACTTTTATCGAGATCCTACACTTAACCCTTTAAGTAGATTTCAAATTGATCGACAAGTATATAAGTCATGAATATAAACAATGATTTCAAAAGAAAGACATGCAAATCAAACTTTCAAAGAAAAATTAAATCAGTTTAAAACAAACTTAGAACAATACAACCTATTCTAAAAATCAAAAACTCAAATAAATAAAGAAACAAAAAGTAAAACTAAATAAATGAAGATTAATATGTACATGTCAACCACCGTAAGGTAGCTAACAAAAATATATTTTCAAGAATCGACCATTGACAAGGAGAAGCTCCATCTCCCCTTCCATGTTTTGCAATCTGTAATTGCGAAGACCAATCTTTTCAGCCACCTATGTAATGTACCCAACCACCCGTGTAACATTTTTGAGATGATGGGGTACTCCAAATTCATTCCCACTAACATAAAATTATGATTTTCATCTATAATATCATATTGTAAAATACCATCCATCTAATAAGGCTAAAATTAACATTTTATAGCTCTAATACCATATTCCTTCATTTTTCTATTGTTAAAGAATTAATACATGTAGGGTTATGCATACAAACAAAACAACACTCAATTCATAAAATAAATAGCAGTAATTCATCATTTACATAGATAAACCCTAAATACTTATCTTATGGGAACAATTCACCAACTATCTATAGATGAACGATGTTCCTAGGCTCCTGCACTGACTGACCAGGAAATCTCACTACAAGGGACTCAAGGAATTCTTCATTTTAATTAAGTTACTCAATTTCCACCAAGTCCTTTGCACAGGGTCACAATTTCCTCACGGTTTCATGGAAACAACTTCCATATTTTATCATATCCATAATTATTCATAATTCCATGACATTCCTTTCCCATAATTTCTATTGCAGTCATAGGATGGCAACTTAGGCTCTGATAGACAATTTCCTTGGTAAGGATGACAATAATCCCCTTTCATAACAAAAATACATGGATTATATTTGCATGAATGGGAAATTCAATATACAATCATAAGAATCCTACATATCTCCCTTGGAAACTAATCCCAAGTTTGATATGACTTGGGATAATATAAGATAAAGGACATTGGCTTAGGAATAAAATATTATTATTTCTTGTTGGCCTCCTTTGAGCCCCCTTTCTTTCCTCTCTTGTGGAATCATAGCCCCCCATGTTTTGTTTCCTTCTTCATTAGTAGATTGTGATGTTTATTTTTATTATTATTTAATGTACATTCACATATTACATCATTTGTCCCTCATTCATTCACCATAAACACATATATACATTGTTAATATAGGGATAAAAACTGGGGTCTTACATTCCCCTCCCCCTAAAATTTGCACTGTCCTCGGTGCACATCACTGTACATATATACAATATTTTCGTTTACATCAAATTTCAAAACAAATTTGGGTATGCCTCCCACATTTCATTCTCTAGCTCCCATGTCACTTCTCCTGAGCTATAGTGACTCCATTGGACCTTTACTTGTCCTATAGATTATTCCTAAGCATTATGTCCTTCCTATCCATTGTACATATTGTTTATACCTAAAAGTCTCCTTCTGGTTCCGCATGCATTGCTCTCATGCTCATAGGGGTATTATATTCTACCCCCCCTTGGGATAACATTGTCTTCGTCGTTCCTCTTCCCAAGTATTCAATGTATGTCTTCATTCTTTAGTTATTCTTATAAAAACCATCAATAAAATGTACATGTTATATCCATTTTCATATAGTAATTATATTATCTACGAGAGTTATCAACTCCACATTGTAAGCATGCATTTAAAAATAAGTATGCAATCTTAATTCAATAGTTATATGTATGGCTATTTATTTTCTTCATAAAGATGCCACAAGAAATAATTTAGATCATTGTTCTTTCAACATGCCCTTCTTGATTTCAGCCATCATTCCACATGAATCTTCAACAAAAAAATCATTTAAGTTGCCTCTCCCTTGCCGCAATCACCTGTCCAGGCTTCAAAATCCCCTTCTCTAATAAGAAACCCCCTGAGAGCTCCATCTTTCCAAGGGTTTCACATGGAAGGAGAGTGCCAACTTACTACCACACTGGTCCAGATGGATCTCAGTGGCCATCCACCTTTTCCATTGAATCACAATTTTGAGCAAGTAGTTTTGATAAAACCATGGCATTCACCCTTTTGGTGGGGAATGGAATGTAATTTAATCTTCATTTTTTAATTACATACATCATGTAATGGTCTTATGTACATGTTTGCAACATATTTTTAATGCATCAGATCCCATTAGAACTCTGCAGTTAAGCACGCTCGGGCTAGAGTAGTACTGGGATGGGTGATTGCCCAGGAAGTCCTAGTATTTTACATGTCTATGGAATTTTATAAACTTAGTTCAATTTATCCCACATGAATTATGGGAATTATTTTCCTCTCACTCTCTCATATATAACTGAGGTGAAGGAGGCCCTTTAAGCATGCAATGGAGTGCGATGTAAATCTTCTTGTGAATGAAGCCTAGCCAACATCTCTTTCTTTTTAGAGATAAGCTACCCCATTTTTCCAGTTTGTGTTCTATAATGGTTTTCTATCTCATTCAATAATATAAGTTGAGTTTCACTGTATTTTTGTGTTCTCTTCTATATTTTTGTGTATTTCATTATTATATCTTGGTTATATTTCTTCCTTCATGTCATTCTAAAAATAATTTGAATCAGTGGTATCAAAGCAGGTTTCTCCTTGTCGTTTCTCAGAGAAGGTCCCCGACGACATCAGCGTATAGAGAGTTGGGTCTCGAGCTAGTTTCGCTTGAGGACAACTACTCTCACTAGCCCAAGTGACCTCCCATGGCGAAAGAAAAAAAAGATGACAAAGTAGGAGATCATTTCAAGATGTTGCTCGAGGAATCCCTTGTGCGACAGAGGAATGAGATGATGGACAACTTTTCTCAGATCCTTCGAAGACTATCAATGGTGGCATTTGAGGCATATTCAACAAGAATCCATTTCTCAAGTGTGACACACTTCAAGGTACAATTCAATTTTAACATCCCTTTATTTGAAGGCCAGATAGATGTAGATGCTCTAGAAAAATGGTTGAATCTGCTAGAAGGTTGTTACTTTATCCAAAAAAAAATCGATGGTGAAAATATCACCTTTGTGCTCCTTAAATACCTTCCCCATGTCAGAGCTTGGTGGGAAGGTTACTGGGAGAGGTTGATCCAGGTGGATATCGGTGGCCACCCACCTTTTCCAACTGGCTCACACTAGCAAATTTGGGTCATTTTGCGATGGCTATTTCGACGCTCTTGCGACGTTATGTCATGGAATTTGCGACGAATTTGGACTCTCTAAAACGTCATTTTGTGTCACGTGGAAATTGCGACAAAATTGAATAAACGTCGCAAGAGCGATGCCCCTAGGGAAGTTATCACAATTGCGACAAAAAAGAAATATCGTCGCCAATACGACAATTTAGGCAAAAAATATGAAACCAACATTTCATCTCAATTGCGATGACAACTTTCGTTGTTTACATAGCAAAAATGTCGCAACTATTTAAGTTGTCGTCGCAAGTGCGACGACAAATTTTTGTTTTTTACATATTAAAATTGTCGCAACTATTTAAGTTGTCGTCGCAAGTGCAACGACAACTTTTCATTGTTTACATAGCAAAACTGTCGCAGCTATTTAAGTTGTCATCGCAAGTGAAACGAAAACTTTTCGTTGTTTACATAGAAAAACTTTTGTAGCTATTTAAGTTGTCGTCGCACTTGCGACGACAACTTTTTTTGTTTATATTGCAAAATTGTCGCATCTATTTAAGTTGTTGTCGCAAGTGCGACGACCAATATTTATTTTTAAAAAAATTAAAAATTTATTTGATTTAATATTACCATTTTAATATTAATATTAATAGAGGATGCAAATGAAGAGATTAATTATCTTATTAGAAGATTTTATCAAATAATTAAGATGCAATAGACCAAAGAACAAGTGAATGAGAGATTCCAAGAATATCAAAATAAGATGAAAATTATTTTTGATAGAAGAGTTAAAGACAGATTTTACTCTTTTACTCCATGAGATTTGGTGCCACATCAATGTTACCAAGGAAGAAGATGGTAAAGTCAAGGATATTAATGGAATAGGGCATCAAGGAACAATTATGCGACAAGATATTATCAAATATTTAAGGAATCAAAGGAAAGGAAGCTATCAAAGAATGACACTAAAAAGAACTAAATATGGATGGATGAATAATCATATTGTATGAGAGAATAAATATAAGTAACTTGATTACTTGGTTTCATCACATGCAAAAGATTTAGCCACAAAGCTTTTAAGATAGTTTTTCGAATGGGGGTACCTATGTTATGACCCAATGGGGGGTTATATATGGGGTTGAATGTATATGTAATTGGATTGAATTCATATGTGAAACATTTGAACATATGATTTGGATATATGGATGTACTTGGGTTATTTGGAGGAATTTGTTCCTAACTATAAGGAATTTGTGCTCCACACTCACATTTGGCGTACACTGTGTATATTGATTGAATGTGTTATTTTGAGTATTTGGACAATAACTCTTACTTACCCCATGGATTTGCCTTCTAGATATATACTAAGGGCAATTGGTTTACATGGTGTAATCAACAAAAACTGAAATCAATTCTACAATTGTCAAGTTTCTTGTTAGTTCAAACAATATTTTTCTTGACAATCATTATCTTGTTAAAGTGTTGCCATCCTATTTAATTGGTCATCTTGAAGTCATTGTGCATTTTTCTCTAAAAGAAGGTTTCATTTTTAATAAATCTTATTATGATTATAATAGAATGAACTTTGCTTAATACCCAAACTTGTATGGAGATGATTTCATTCATTTTGAAGAGTGGTAGTTTATGTTCCTAATATTTATTTATCCCTAAGACCAATATATGGCATGCCCATTATATTGTTTCCATGCTTTGACTACAATGCACACCAACCACCCAACTTAAACTCACATCAAACCAAGATTGTGAGACTTGGGATTGAAGAAAAGTCAGCGAGTTTGGGATATGGAAAAACTTGGCAACTCAGAAAAAACTAGTTCAAAACTCTTCAAATAGAAACAACACTCAGAATACAAAAAATTTTGTGCAGAAAAAATATTAATGACATTTCCATCCTTAAAATCTATAAAACAATAGGTTTTCCATCAATTCACCTCATCAAATATGATAACAAAAAATCTGGCACTTAAAATTAGCCTCAAAAACTTAAACATAAATCAAATAGCTTGCATGGGACTATGACATATTTGCAACGAATTCATTCTAGGTGGTGTTTCAGGTTGTTTGTGCCCCCCCTTTCATACTGTGGTTATAGTGTTTGCACTTGAGCTTCTTGTCAACATTTGATTCAAGTTTGAAGGCATGTTCTAATGCTTTATCAAACCACCTTTTGGACTTAGGAGCCATGGATAATCAAGATTCAATACAAAGAAGAGAAGATTATATCATTGTAGGTTGATCCCTGAATTAAAAATGAAGATGAAATCTCCAAAATCAATTTTGTTGAAAATCAGAATACTTTCTTCAAAATTGGAATGCAATTGAAACTGAAGATCTAACATGTAGATATCTTGTCTCTCCACCTCCTATTCGGTCTCCAACCCACAAATACAAGTGTTCTCAAGACTCCAACTGAACCCCAAACAAGAATAACACAACCTGCTGAAAAAAGTTTGAGTGTTCACAGTCCAACTGAAAACTCAAATCAATGAAGATAAAATGACCAAATGAGTGAAATGCATCTTGTTTTGGGGTTATATGCCTTTAGGGTTTCCTTTGATGTGTTCCTGCTCATATTTCTCCCTCCAAAAAACACATTTTGGTCTTTTCTCCAAGTCAATTTCATGTGGGATCCACCTTTGCTTAATGGGCGAGTTTTGTCAGGTTTCAACAAGTCTAACAAGTTCGAGTCAGGTTCAATAGGTTTTGTCAAGTTTCATTTATAGGAAAGTTTCATAACAAGTTTTCACTGGTTATTCATTTCAGCGTTGACCCAACAAACTCACAGACCTTTGGCATGTCTCACAACATTGCTTCAAACCAAGGTTGTGAGACTCAGACTCAACAAAAACTTGGCCAGCTTAGGACTGGGCAAAACTTGATGGCTCAGCAAGACTTGAAAAAACTCTAAATTGAAAATTAAAATCAAATTTAATTAAAAAAAACTCTCAAAATACAAGAAATTTTATGCAAAAAAAATAATATGACATTTTCATCCATAAATCTATAAAACAACAAT
>JASDQU010203666.1:13751-23968 GCA_032191745.1 Picea mariana
GGGGGGAAACGCAAATGGGGCACTGTGTAGCCCACTCTTTTATTGTCTCTATTACAATGATCTATTTTTAATGAGACTTGGATCCTTATAATGATGGATCAAAGAGGTTTACAATTTTACAAAATGGTTTAGGAAGGCATAAGGTGCTTCTGGAAGTGCCAAATGCTCCTAATCCGCCAAATTTTGGCAGAATCTCCCTTTGTTTATTCAATGATCTACAAAAAACAGCAAGGTACTTGTGCCAAAAATGCTGCAAAACAACTTTAGAAAGTGCCTGCAAAAGATGGTTAAGATTGCACGAGAATATACATAAAAATTCTAAGTAAACCTACACTAAACTTAGCCAAAAGAAGCCTAAATGAACAAGGAAAGAGAGTCTTTTCTTGATGATATTGCTTGCTGTCCTAAAACAGTAAACAATATCAACAAAGATGCCCAAATTTAGAATTTAAACACTTTGAAATCAAACTACCTTTAGCCTTAAAAAAATTCTTTTAAAGATAACAAAAAGATAGAAACTAGCAAGTTATATCAACTCTATGAATAGTACTTTGCAAAATGGGATCTATACTACTTGCTTATAACATGCAAACCAAGTAATCTATAGATTTAACTTTGAAATAAGAGCTTTACTTTGCATGTATTTAAAGTAACCCAAAAGTAGAAGATTTAAGAAATTGAGAAAGAGAGGAAGATAAGTGCTTGAACTTCTTGAAATCTTGGGCAAAATGGAGTCTTGTTGATGGATCAAAGATGAACTATGTATTTCTTTAGATTTGAATGAAAAGTTAAGTGCAACCAAGCCCAAGCTCCTCTTCAAGTTTGAGAACTTGCAATACTTAGAGATTTCTTGCCAACAAACTATTATTAGAATAGTGCCACCTACATAAAGTGCTTCATAAAAACATAAACATTAACCGAAATGAATATGTCTTATAAAACATTCAAATGCAAAGAAGCAATAAGATTATTAAGCAACCCATCTTTTCTAGTCTTGTCCTACTTGGAGATAGGTCCACTTGAAGGCCACTAACTAACAATTGAAACAAGAGCACAAAAGCAAAATTTACCTCACAATTAAGCACTTGACATAGATATTCCACACATGAAATTTGACACAAGCATGTAGCCTCCAAAGCCTTTTATTCCAATTCACAAAGATGATACAATAGCAATGATACACAAACAATTCTTCCCAAGCTCCAACTAGCTTACCAAAGGAGAGAATGTTTTATTATATAGGAGGAGGGGCACACCACTTGGAGAGAATGAGTTTGTCAAGTGTGAGAGGTGGGGGTGCCACCTCTCTCCATCCTCAATCTTATTGACACATGGGAGAGATGAGTGGGCAAGAGGGGTGCCACCTCTCTCCATCCTTAATCTTATTGACACATGGGAGAGATGAGTGGGCAAGAGGGGTGCCACCTCTCAATAAGTAGGCAACCTCATCTTCGAGTGCGCCATGTCTCTCTAAGAGGGGCRCACCCTCTCTTTGAGATCTCCCCAATCCAAAGATTACACTCTCTTGACTCACCCTCTACTTGCACTTATTTGCCAACACRCTTTAGTTAACTCAAAGCAAGGGTGAGTTGACTGGAAACATGTCCTAGACATGTTTCCCAAAAAATAGTTTTGCTGATTTTTTTATGTCTTTTTTCATTTTYGTGAGCAAAATTAACYTTTTAGTGATTAAAATCACTAATTTTACTCACAAAAGTGGGTGYTCTAGGTCCAAAAATGAGCACCCCCAAGGCATATAATGCCTCATAGTACCACTTTTTTAATACATAATCAAATTACAATTAAAATAACCCTTTTCCCGGGAAATTTTTTATTAACTGAAAAACTTTTAAAAAACCTAATGGAGAGTTAACACATTTCCAYGAGACTCTAGGGTAATGCTTAGCATGGTTATATACATAAGACTCTAGACTTAAATAGTCCCCAAGTCATATCCATTGGGACAATTACTCTAGCTTTGGAGGATATTGAGTGAAAAACTCGGAAATCGCTTAGATTAACAAAATACAATTAACAAGTAAAAAAAACACTCTAGAGTAATGTACTAGTGTTTAAGCCTTAGGTGGATAAGCCTGTTAAAAAAATCATATGCTTATGTCATTTTATTACAATTCCTCGCAGGGTATGGAAATGTAATAAAAAGTTGAAAAGGGGTCATGATGGTCGGTTGGACTTCCGAACTCTAAATTTTGAACAAGTAGTTGTTCAATCTTTGGCAGCTCATCTACAAGTCCATCCTAGTGCAACTTGGTGGATAACACATCCCAAATCTCATCTTTATTAACAATAAAGTTTAAGTCACCTCCAAGAAATAGGCTTTCATCCAAAGATAATATTAGCCTAGGGTTTTGTTCCAAAATGCTTCCTTGTCAGCATCTGGCCCATAAATATTGAGGATTTTAAGGTGACGATTTAGCTCAAAACTAAAAATGTCAGTAAATAAACCAACAACAATAGAGTATGAATTAATAAGCGAGATCCTTGGAGATAAAGCTGTAATTAAGCCACCGGATAAACCCACAGAGTTTGTTTTAATGAAATGCCAACCAAGAAAGAGATGCTCAAGGTCAAACAAAAAGGATTCAAAGATACCCATGGTTTCTTGTAGGAGAATAATATCAAGTTTCATGCTATCGCAAAGACTGCGGAGGGACAGTTTTTTAGCTTTCCCTCTTAAGCCATGAATGTTGATGGAAGCTTAATACTTGATATATATAAAATATATATTTAATGTTTAATACATTTATTATTCATTTTTTATTCAAATGTACAACATGTATAAATACACGTACATGAGTAGAGTCACGTCTTTGTGTCTAAAAAGACATGACTTTACATTAAAAGTAATAATTATTATATTAATGATTTAATTAATAATTAATGGCATTGTAATATACACAAGGTATATTACAAGTCATTCCTCCTAAAAATAAGCTTCGTCCTCGAAGCATAGGTAAAGACGAATCTTGTTTCCAAGTCATCAGGTACTCTACAAAATAGCTTGCGCATCTTTGAAAGGTTGTCTTTCCTATATTAAAGTAGTTCATTTTGCACAATCTCTGATATCTTTTGCTCGTTGATTGAGTGTAAATAATGGGCACTTATGTCATCACGTTTCAAAATTTCTTCCACCTTCAACAAATAATCATTATCCTCAAACTTTATTTTAGCCCAAGAGAGATAATATTCAAATGTGAGACCTCTATGTGAAACCAAACAATCCACAATAGACTTCATAAGTTTTCAAACCTGAGCATCCCCTGCAGACTCGATTGTTGCAATGCATTCTTCTGATTTGGAAAGAAAAGCATTTGCTTCAGCTGGAGTCTTCTCTAAGAGACCTTCAAATTCAGACCTTGCCCACGTGAGACAGTGGTGAATATTATGTGGAAATGAGTGAAGCATACACATGGGTGTCTAATTTTCAAGGGGATTATGTGATGCTCCATAGTTCTCAGTCCGGTGATGGATAACCATTTGGTTGTTGCACTTGGTTCCCAGAGTTCCATATTCTAGCAATGGCTTCTGGAAGTAAACACACATTGAATCTACATACATCTTGGCATTGACATTGTCAAAAGCATTCAAAACAGCATCAACCTTGTTGTTCCAGAAGGAGTGACCAAATACATGTTGGGTATCTGGGCTCACACGATCTTGCATTGCTTCAACCTGTAAACGTGGGTTGATTGCAGTGGTTGTTGATGCTGCTACTTTTGACTTTGCCTGCCAAATATTCCAATATCGAGAGAGGAATTGTCTGCTAAGATTACTCTTCTCAATAACATCATCATCCGTTGTAGTCAAATTTCCCTGGCTCCCATGAGGGCTAAGTTCTTTAGAAGTTCACATCCTAGAGCACCAGACCCCACAAGAAATAATTTCACATCTTTCAACTTTTTATGTGGCTCTTATCCAAATACATAAATTTGGGCATTATAACGACAATTCAGAGGCCTCACGTCCTCTGGCCGAGGGGGTTCTACAGGAAGATATTCTAATGAATCAAAATAGAAGAACTAGAAAAGTGGATGAAACTTGCCAGAACAGGTTTTCACGATTACCTACCCAACGATTCCACCAAACATAGCTGCCATGGGATTTAACATTGCACGAGAACCATTTGCAAAATGCTTGAACACATTTACATTTTCATCAATGGCATTGACATGCAACCTAATCAAGCAACTATCATTTTCATTTAAATCCTTTTCCACATCAATAAATCTACTGACATCTTCCTCCGAAGCAGCATGAGGGAAACACCCAAATTGATGAACAAATTTATCTAGTGCTCGAAAAGCCAAGTGTAGAATTGTAGGGCGATCAAAATTGGATAAATCACTGAGAAGAAACTCACCAAGATTTTCAAGTGCTTTCTTCAGTGGCTTAAAATTTAAGAGTTTGGCTTTCTTAACCTGAGTGACTATGCTACTCATCTCATAGCATCCAAAATTATTGGTGTCTTCCTATAGGTGGAAATAATATGGTCTAACATTCATTACTTTTCTTGGCTTGCCATCTTTGAGCTCACTCATACCTTCAACTTCAGAGAAAACAATGAAATCCCCATCCTCGAATTAGAGCCTCCCATCATCATCCATAATGAATTTTCCATCTGGACCAAAAACAATCAATTTTGGGGTGTGTTTAACATGGAAAAGTCAAAAGAGATCCTTAGTTTTATTTCGTAAAGGGAAACCCAACCATGACAAGCGACGTCTGGTGTCACATTCAAAAGCTTTTAAAGTTTTTGTTGCCCCTTTATCACCGATTAAAACAACCTCAAACACTTCTCCTCTTTCCTTCAGCTCCTTGTATACTCAAATAAGCTTCAGGGTGAACAAAAATTAAGAATCATAGTATTGATTGATAAAGAAAAACAAAGCAATTGTCTTGCCCACAAGTTAAGAAACTGGGACTGGAATCTCTGCACGTCTAACACTATCCCCATCATCAAACTCTATCACAAAATCACCTTCATCAGAAACCAAGAGGGACTCTAGGGTTTGCGCTCTTAGTATTGTTTTCTCTTCAACTTCAATCTCCTTCATTATTTCCTGCGTAAAAGGGTAAGCTCGACTTCAATGTTCTTGGATCAAGTCCACTTCTTTCGTCTGTAACGTTTTCCCATCTGGCCCTATAACAATCAAGGTCGAGATAGACTGAACGTGAGAGTGCAGAGACAATTCACAATAATTCCTATCTCCAAATAGTAGAGCTAGCCATGGCATGCTCGCATGATACTTTTTGAAGTTTTCTTCCACATGGTCAAGGTGGACGGACACAATCTCAAAGGCCTCTCCTTACCTCATGAGCTTATCGTAAATCTCGACAAGTTGTGCAGTGAACTTTTTACATGGACCACACCAGAGCGTTGAGAAATATAGACCCACTGTTTTCTCCACAAGCTTTGTTACTGGGACCTTCTCTCCATTGTTTTTGATTAAGAAATCTCATTCCTCATTGTAGAGAAATGACGTCAAATTCTGGTGGGATTCATTCACAAAGGTGATTGCCTTTTCATGCTCATCTAGTTCAGCCATTATGTGTATGTCTATTCTTGTTTGTGTCAAAGACCAGATTGTGACTAGTGTTGATTGTCTAAACGTTGATTGGGTTGGTGCTGACTGTCCAAACACTGGTGTGAACTAGCCCTCACCTTCAAGGTCTGACTTGGTGACAAAGGGATTCTTCTAATTTCCTTCTTGAAGCACGATTTGGTTTTGGTGGAAACCCTCCTCCAAGCATACAAGGACTGCCTTCTCTATTAGTTCTTCCATTATTTCATTCACATAATTCTTTATTTCTTTGAGAGTGTTGCTTATATTTTCCATAATTTTCATGTTTTTAAAAATGATATTTTCCATCTTGAACACATGTGCTTTTGGCTTTCGCCAACATTTTCGCTCTGATACCACTTGGAAGCTTAATACTTGATATATATAAAATATATATTTAATATTTAATAATTTTACTATTCATTTCTTATTTAAATGTACAACAACGTGTATAGATACACATACATGAGTAGAGTCATGTCTTTTTGTCTGAAAAGACGTGACTTTACATTAAAAGTAATCATTATTATATTAATGATTTAATTAATAATTAATGGCATTGTAATATACACAAGGTATATTACAGTTGATAGATACAATGATCATTGAGAAACCTTGTGAGAGGCCATCCCTGCTCCAAGGACCCCGATTATTAATTTTTGTTTATCTTGATAGACCTCACAAGACACTCTTTCTTGTGCATGCTTAATGACAAATTTACATCCAACTTTTAGAGGTGCTAAATCTTTAACAAAATCTGGGCCTAGGCTGCCCTAGAAACCCATGCCATGACTCCTAGATCATAAAAAATAAGGGTCTCTCCCTGACGAGCGAGAGCTTGGCTTCGAGGAAGAGGGACTCGACCTGTAACAAGGTTGGAGCTGGAGGATTTAGACTAGGATGAAACTCGAGTGGGAACTCATCAAAGGACAATGCAAGGGGAGACATAAGAGGAGTCTCTATGAAGGGAAGTGTCTCATTTCTCACCCCCAATCTCATAGTAGAATCTAATTCTAGAAAAATAGAGCATGGAGGAGATTGGTTCATTTGGGGATGAAGACTTACCAATACTTTGGAGTGTATGGAGAGTTGCTTTTCAAAAGGATGCCAGTGTATTGTGTTGAGTCTCTGACAACTCTAGGTCTCCAAATAATTTATTTAGCATTGTAGACAATCCCTTCTTTTGGATTGTTTCAATGGAGTTTGGCTTTGCATGTTGTGACTGGACTGGTACCATATGTTCCAAATCTTTGTCCTCGACAGGAAGGGACTCAACGATTTTTGCAAATACTGTAGCAGTCGAGGATGTTTTTTTTACATAGTGACTCTTGTGTTGTGGTCACTACAAGGATCCTCGGGTAGGAGGTTGGCTAAAATCTTGAAATCCTAGCTCACACTCTGCATGCAGATGTCCCACTCGGTGGCATCGAGCACATCTAAAAGGCAGGTGAAGATAATCCAACTGCTAGGTATATATTTTATCCCCTAGTACAATGTCCATCGATTCATATATACCAATAATGGGATTGACATCCACTAGAATTTGGGCTATCGAGCGATAGTTTGAGGATTTATAACGCTTATTTGCAGTCATATAGTTTCCCAATACCTCACCAATGGCATGAAGTTCCTTGTCCGACCATAATTCAATGGGTAAATTTAGAAGTTTGATCTAGATTGGAAGACCAAAGAGGCTCTCCTCACGGGCGTCGAAGAGCTGGTGCCACGACTTTGAGCAAAAAAGGTGGTGATCCCAATACCATTGTCCAACAAGGATAACTTTCGCGTTTGATTTATTCTGGAATATTACCTCCTTCCAACCTCTAGAGAGAAGGTGGCAAATCAACAGGTAGCCTAGGGATGGTTGCCATTCCTTATCCATCTAGGCTAATACAATGTTATACGCCATAAGCCTACCCACGAACTTGCCCATAATGGCTCGACCATGCAAATCGACAATTTGGGAAACCTGTAAATCATCTCCCACAATCAGAGCAACTCGTCCCCCCGCGAGATTTTATTGTTTGTTTGTGTTTTTTCTTTGCATGTGGTCACAACTCTTCGATTGGACCCGACTTCAAATTTGGGGAAGAGCAGTTCACAAAGGATTATGCCTGTACCCTTTTCTTCTTTGAATAATGTTTCTCAGACTTTGTGGTTGCAGGCGATCTGCATGGCGATGGAAGTCTGNTTATTGTTTGTTTGTGTTTTTTCTTTGCATGTGGTCACAACTCTTCGATTGGACCCGACTTCAAATTTGGGGAAGAGTAGTTCACAAAGGATTCTGCCTGTACCCTTTTCTTCTTTGAATAATGTTTCTCAGACTTTGTGGTTGCAGGGGATCTGCATGGCGATGGAAGTCTAGACGGGGGAGACGTAAGGGCCTTTGTTGCATCACACAAATTCCCTTGAGAGAAATTGCGTCGATTAATGATCTTGGGATCTGAGGGCACCATCGTGGTACCCAACGAGATGAGGTGTCAGACTAACAAAGCATTTGCCAAGTAATGATATGACAGAGGTAGCTTTGAGTCCCTTCCATGCTCGTGTAGGGCACCGTCAAGAGTAAGTATAACTGCAGAGGGGAGCAATTTTGAAGAGGAAAAAATATTCAATTCTAACAACAAATAGTCAGAGTAGTTGATTAAATAATCACATCCTTTCATCTTTCCTAGAGATCGAAGCCATGCAAGGAAGCATGCATCCAATTACTCCCTCGAAAAATGCGAAACCAAAAGAATTTCAATCAACTCCATAAACAATTCATCCTCTCCATTATATATATAGCTTCAATTTTTGTTTGCAATTTGAATTTGAATATATATATATAATATTTTACTGGTAAAGTTTAAGAGGTATATATACCTTAACACTCTACCCTACTCTTCTGAATTTGACCTTTTAAGAGGAAACACATATTCTTAACCATTAGGCCTACTCAAATATACATATTATATATATATATATATATATATATATATTTTTTTTTTAAATCACAATAAACAAAGCAAAGATTGAATAAAATTTGTGTGGGCTTCTTCCCATTTTTAACCACCCTGCCACTAGTTTAGAATTTGCACTAATAGATAAACTGTAAACATTGTGAAACCTCGAAATCGAATGGCGACGGAGAACGTAGAGAGAGGGGAAGTTGAGGAGGCTCTGAGAGTGCTGGACAGATGCCTTATCCAAATGCGTTGGCGTCTCAGACCCCCGGCCAAGCGTCGCCTTGCGTTAGGTATCGCAATTCCTCATTGTTTCCATTTCAAACCCTAAACTTCGGCAGAATTTCCATTGAATTTGTTTGGTTTTTCAGGAGCCTGTAGAATTTACAGACATTATATAATAGTCATCAATGACGTTTTCACCTTAAATATATCTTTATCATTCTCAGATTGAGTAATTCTTCGTTTTTCATATTATGCTTTAGAAAACGAATCATGATAAATCTTCTTCGTCTATGACAAGTCTTATAGTCCTTTACATTGGTTGCGCGAGACCGATGATTTCATTGATAGCTTCCGATGTCGATCATCGAGGAATTTGCAATTTATAGGTCCAAGATTCCGAAAATAGACTGGTTATGTATATCATACAGTCAAAGAAACGAAAGTTTATTTTTTTGGAAGTTGCTTCGGTAAACACTCCGGAAGGTCAGGGCTGCACCGCAAAACATGGAGTTCCTTTGTCCCAGGTGCCAAAGTTTGAGGTATATCCGTTCCACCAAAGTCGGTGGGACTTGCACTGATCTCATCCCTCTTTGTCATGCCATTTGGGTGGGGCAGACTGCAATGAGAATGGAACCTTGATACATTTTAAGACTCATCATTTGGGTGGGGCAGACTGCAATGAGAATGGAACCTTGATACATTTTAAGACTCATCAACCTCACTAGGGAGTACTGGTGTCTTCCCTCTTTGTCATGCCATTTGGGTGGGGCAGACCGCAACGAGAATGAAACCTTGATACATTTTCATACTCCATCAGCCTCACTAGGGAATCGATGCTTCTTTAACGAGACATCAAACTTTTAAATGAATGTTAAACATACAAATGACTTTCAATCACATTTCTTTGGTGTGAGTTTCTTTTGGAACATTCTAGCTGAATTTAGAGACATGAACGCCTTAATAGATATACTCAAGCACACTGCATATCAATTTGACAACACGTGAACCCTGTAGAAATAACAAATTTGCAAAAAGGGACACGTTCTCCCCCCTCAGCTATGTTACCATAAACCTGATCAGGATTCCTTTTTTTGTTTCGTTCCTGTTCCTGTTTTCATTCCCATTCCTTCCCTGACACTAGATTAGTAGATTACTAAACATTTGGGTGGGGTAAGGTGGTTCACGTTTTTATCACGATTAACACTCCAGATTTGTTCTCGTTTTGGTTCTGTTTCTGGTAACACAGACTCTCGACTTATTATTCTTTTGAATTTATTTAGGACTTAGATGATGTAGTGTTGAGCAGTTTTTCATACCAAAGACATGCTTATGTTAGACAATTGTGTTGTGCACTTTGAGACATGTTTTTTGTTGGCGAAAAAAGATTTCAATGCAAGAAGCTTCCTTGCTTTCTATACTGTTTTATTTCTAAAGTGGTATTTAAAATATTTTTGGCACCGTTGCC
>JASDQU010203668.1:0-18906 GCA_032191745.1 Picea mariana
TAAATGAAGGGAGGTGGGTGAAGGAGGGATAAGGGGGGAAAGGAGGCTACGGGAGAGGGGGATGAATTTTGCAGAGCGGGGAATTGGCAGAGTGAAACTTGGAGTGGAATTTACACAGTGCACCGGGGGTTGCTGGGGGTTTTGGGCACAGAGGGCTAGGATATCCATTGATATCCTAGGGCTAGGAGCTAACTAGTCGACGGGGAGGTCAGTTTTGGGTAGTGTTATAAAGAAGCAGGAAGGAAGCAAGCGACGAGCAAATAGTAGCATTAGGTGGAGGTAAGAATTATGCATTGTTTTGAATTAATTTGTTATTAAATTTTATTATATTGCCAAAATTGCATACGAATGAGTTAATTTGGTAAAATTTCTTGAATGTTACGGAAGTTACTGTTATTTCATTACTGTGTTATGAAACTAGTTAGTTTATCAAAATAAATTGATGTAAAATGTAAATCTAGCCATTACACTTGGTCTTGCTTCTTGGATTTCTTTGTTGATACCTTGTGTTGTATGAAGGTTGTTTACTTGCATGTTAATTCAAGTTGAAGTCTTTTTTGGTCTTTATCACTAAATAAAATAAAATATTTTGTGATTTTAAAGAATCTTTAGTTTCTTTTTCAATTGCATCATTGAAATAAGAGTCTTGTCTTTAGGTTCTCTGTTTCTTGATTTCTATTGCAATCATATCTGAAACCTGAGTGCTTTATCTAAGTTCATTATTTTTCATTTCTTGCATTGTTGTTTTTTCAAGCATAAAAAGAAAAATTTTCTTGTTATAGTATCTTCTTGCTTGGTTTTTTTCTTTAGTAACAAGAAAACAAAAAGACTAGTTTGCTTTTGAATACATATGTTTTTTTCTTGTTTGTTGTTATGCTTTCATTTTTGAAAGAGAAAATATATTTCTTTAAGAAAATGTATTTCTTCATCATTTGCATTAAGGATTTTTTTGCATTGCAAGGAATTTAGGTTTTTTGAGTTGCATAAAGTAGTGAGTCTCTTTCAAAGAAAATCGTAGTTGTGCTTGCATGTTTGAAAAGAAAAATATTGTATTTAAAAGTTAAAAGTTTGCATAATTTTTTCATGTTTACATTTTTACATTGAATAATTAGCTACATTTAATGAAATGATAGTGTTCTTATAAGTTTATTTCTATAAGAGTCCTTAAAACACCACTGGTTTTTCTTCCATATCATGGGTAAATAACAACCACTAAAATTAATGCTAATTTAAAACATACTAGACATCTTTATTTTTAGATTCATCAACAAGTCTAGGTGTAGGGCCTTGGGATAGGTTGGATATTAAAATCTCCAAGGCCACTCAACTCAACTTATAGTTTTATTAGTGAGTGCTCAAATACAATATCACATAGGTGTTTTCAAGGAATCTTGCATAGGTGTTGTCGGGGAAGCTCCTCTAACATAGGAGTCAAGAACTAGGTCATAAGAGGGTAAGTGAATAGATATCCCCTCTCTCATTTATCTTAGCCTATTTGGATTGTTTCATATATAAGAGTTTATTGAGTACCACTACCCCCTAGGTGCCAGTACCTTTGGAATCTTTAGGCTTAGCTACCCTTCCCATACATGTGGTCCCAATCGACAAATGTTTCCTTTGGTCTCTAATTGCATGTTGGTAGTCATATTTGCCATTCCTAGGTTCCACATCGGTGACTATAAGGGGATTATTGCAGTACCTGAGACAAATTACTAATATTTTCCTTGACTCTTTTGGAGAGTTGTTACAGAATAATTCCCCTACGGACAGGTGAATCTTCCCTTGGAGTACAGACCCCTCTACCAAGACAGAAAAATACCTTTGGACACTACCATTCCTATAGATTAATTATGTCCATTGACAGTGGGAACAAAGTGTTTTTCTATACTTTGAGTCATTAATCTATAGGAATGGATAGAAAAATACCTATGCTCAAGCTATAAATGACTCAAAGTATGGCTGCCAAAAAATACATTGCAGATCCATGATGATATTGACTAAGGGTATGGCCACCAGAGATAGAATGTGGATTTGTACTTCTATAACATGCACTGATCGTAGCCATGAAAAATACAAAGTGGAGATATGATATGATAAAACGTATTCACAGACCAATACAATGTGGATCTATGTGACATCATAAGTATCAACATGCTCAAATTACTTCCTTCGCAGCCTGGGAAAAGAGGATATCATAATGAATGCTCAACCCAGGGTCTTCATCCCAATCCCAATGTGGTACAAATCTAGCCATGTGAATAGATGTTTTGATATCGAACATGGTATAAACCACTTGATTAATGGTCATTTAGGTAAATTGTTAACAAGTGCGAGTGAAATCACCAGTGATGTCAATGACTCTCAAGGTACCCTAGTACAATCCAGTGAATGTGAAAAAATGAGCCGAGGTTGAACATTTGTGGAATAATCCGATTAGAGGTCAATGATGTAATCCTACTATTGGAAGTGAGGAGGCTTTCCATTGAGGCATGGAGGTCCCAAGGTACTAACCAGTTTCTAAGTCTAATTCTTGGATGATGTGTTGAAGTCAACAGGAAAAGAATCGTCGAAGGAGGGCCTTGATTTATCCCTCATCATCGACATGAAATTGACATAGGAAAGTGATAAGATATAGTAGATGAACACAAAATGACATGGGTATGGAAACTGATAATTGTGTAGATGGTTGAATCTCAAGGCATAAACTTCCCTTGAACACTAAGGCACGACATGATACTTGGCAGAATAAATGTAGAATGGACCAAAAAATAATGTAATGAGTGTTGATGCATTCTTTGGATGGTTCAAAGGAGTGGAAATACTCATAGGATTGGTTTAGAGAATAGGTTTAGTGGATTATCCAATTGTTCAATGTGAAGGTTAAAACAAGTGTCGTTTTCAAGGGAGACTGCAAGAGTTACTTACAAAAAATTTCAAGAAACTTGACACACTTCCTCCAATTTTTTCCCCCATCCAGATAGATGAGTACCTATTTTTAATTTAATGATCTCGAGGAGGATAACACATGATCGATATGAATCACCTTTGGTAAGTTCATCTTCCTTCGTTTAATGAACTGGAAGAAGTAAGGGTTCGTTCCCGTATGGATCCTTCGATGTATGGTTTAGTGAGTCCAGAGAAGGAAAACTTGGTGGTTTTTCATGTATAGAGAGTATGAAAATAACTTAAAGGTAACTCTAGGGTTGTCCTTTTTCGTAATTTTAGTATTTGAGGCCTGGAAAAGAGATAAACTATTACTTAGAAGACACTCTTTCGAACATTTTAACGAGTGTGAAAGGAAGTAAGATCACTCGACAATATTTTCATGTTTAGAGAGTCTGAAAAGAGATTAAAGGAGACTCACAGGGGTTCCTTTTTCATATAACCTTTACGATTCAAAGAAAAAGTGATAAAAGTATACTCGGTTACATTCTCATGTATTTGTGAGTGTGAGAAAGAACAAAGACTAAGCTATTGGTGTTACAGGGTCATCGAAAACAATCCACTCAAATTTCTGTAAAATCAAGTTGTTCTGGGCACAAGATATTATAAATTTCTCAAAAAAATAATAAAAAACCCAAAAATAGACTTTATAATAAAGAGAAATGACCTAATTGAACCTATCAAATATCAAACTAGGTCAAAAATTCAATTTTACCTTTATTTTTTACTATTCTCCTCTGGTCTTTGGATTTTTACTTCTTTTGGAGTGTTTTTCGAGCATTGATTGTGGGGGTTGTGGGAGACCATTTTCAGAACCATCCAGACAAGGTTTGTTGTTTCCTTCTCCTCATCCTTTTTCATGCCTTTTTATTGCATTTCATCCTTTAGTTTAGGTGTTCTAGCCTCCTTGGGAATCCCTAGAGCGCTAAAATGGATCGACACTCCCTCAAGGCATCAAGGGGAGTGCCAATCGTGATTTCAATGCCCTAGTGTGCTCATTGAGGGTGTGATAGAGCTCTATTGGATTCCTTGACGGAGTGCTAGGCCCAAAACTCAATTGTTTTTTTTTTAGGATAAAAAGAGGCAATTTATTTCATTGAGGGTTTATCTAATGATGATTAATTGATGTTTTTGCAAGTTTCATCCATAGATAGCCATGATTGAGCGAAAAAAATGCGAGGACAAGTTTGATGACATTACTGCTCTTCAAGACCCTCAAGCAAGGGTGACCTTATGCAATTGTGTCTTGTTCAATTATTTAATATTTCAGAACATGAGGAAAGAAGTGTTATTGATTGAATACTTAATAGGTCTATGGGATGATGATGAACAAGCATTCTGAGTAGGGCTAAATATGCTTGATATTGAGATGGACGATGTATATATTTTGACAGGGCTCTTGAGTTGGGGGGATCCCATACTTTTTTCCAGAAACATGGCTACTTTGAGACCGACAGAGCCATATGTTGTCGAATACCTTATATTAGGGTCACAGTTGGTGGGATGAAGGATCGTTATCAAATATGTGAGAGATATGTCACTTTGATCCATCCCATTCGTTATCACCAAGTTAGCGGGGAGCACTAGTGCCCACATTACTTCAAAATCACAAATTTGTTATGCCATTCAGTGTTTGGAACCAAGACTTTTCAACTGGAGTGCAAGGTTCCCGAGGAATGTTAAAGAGAAGATATCCAAATGCAGAACTGGCAGGAATTTTTTTTTTGTATANCATGGTTCTTTATTTGTTTCATTTTTCCTAGAGAGGATTCCCTATATGCAGACACAGGTTGCAATGATAGAACCTCTTATGATCGAGCCTCGTATGGAGAGGTGGACCCGTATTTCCCCCAAGTTGGGGAATGAGCCCTCGACTTTTAGATTCACTATCAACTTCTTCACATGGTAGAGGAGGTAGTTAGTGTTGATTGACTTCCCTTATGCTGGGGTAGATTTCAGAGGCAATTCGGACTTGATACTTCCCAAGGGCATACAATGGGATGCATCATGTACGAAAGATCATAACCTTGTAAAATTATTTTTGTTTTTTTTTCATATGTTTTTGGTTGTATAACAAGAGATATAAACCATTTCATTTTCGTCATGAAAACAGAGGTGCGTCATGTCCGGTGGATATGCCAACATTGGGGTGTCATGGGGATGCACAGGTGGCAGTTGAGCACGGCGTCATAGTGGGAAGACTTTGGGAGGTGGAGAGAAACCTTTGAGGCTTGATGATGGGTGTTCCTCCCTTGGGGAGGAGAGATGTGCCTTTACATATTCAATGACATACAGTTGGGGTCTCCGAAGGCATCAATCATTTTCTACGATGGGTGGCATGAGAGGTAGTGTGCTATACAGAGCACAATGTGATACAGGAGAATGAGTAGATTCCTTAGTCATTTTTAGTCTTTATGATGATACTATGGGCATGAAGGTCCAAGTTTTTCCTCGTTATGTACTTTTGTATGATGTATTTCAAAAATATTTTTCTATCAAGCATATATATATATATATATATATATACGAGTTTTTTGGTGGTTACATATGTTGCATTTTTGTTTTATGTGATGTTTTATACATATGATTTGTGTTACAAATGTTTCTATATACGCAATATACCAATCCAACATGTAATTCGATAACGAATCTGTGATCGTGTTGAGTTCTCTCAATATGTGTCTGTAATCAAGAAATTCAAAATCTCTTTCGAGATGGTGAACCCTCAGATGAAGACGTAATAAATTTGAGTTGTGAATGACATACTCATGATTTCATTCATGGAACACAAGTTGAGAATCAAGGTTGATAATCAATTGAGATATACCTAGAGAGGAGGCTTCGGTTAAGAGTCTGATGATGACTTTATACTCTACAATGTTATTGGTTGCATATCCAAGGAAAATCCCTCCTGAACTCACTAACTCTCCAGAGTGGTAGAGGACCCAAGATGTAGAAGCCATGTTCTAGGTATATAGACTAGCACCATCCACAAACCCGAAACAGATGGGAAAGGATGATGTCATCTGTGCATTCAATAAAAAAGAAAAGTATAATACATTGAGACAAAACTCATGCATGAAAAAGGAAAGACACACCAATTCAAAATTATATAGTACAATAATGTAAAAAGCACACATGCAAGATATTATGTGCATAGTTCTTCTTGAGGTAAAGCCCATTTCGGTGCTCACCGAGAGATATCCCATCGTAGTCTACTAACTCATAGGTGCCTCTGTGTAACATGCATTTTATGATGTATGGACCGGGCCACATGGGTTCTAACTTTCCCGCCCCCAGTTTGTCATGATCTTGATCATATACTAGGACTAAATCTCCTTCTGTGAAAGTGCGAGGTTGGATGGATTTATCATATTGTTTTTTCATGTGTTTTTGATGCATATCATTGATGAGAGCAACATCACAACAGGTTTCATCCAACTTGGTCATATATAAGAATCATTCCTCTTTAGCAGAAGTGTGGGGTAGGAGGTCTACGACAAGTTTCAATGAAGTAATCTCGCATTCGATCGGTAATACCGCTTCTATCCCGTACACCAACTAGAAGGGTGTAAATCTAGTTGCAGTTTTAATTGAAGTTTGATATGCCTAGAGTCCGGAGAAGAGTTGCAAGTGTCAAGAGGTTTTGTTTTCTCCCACCATGCATTGAAGCATGGTCTTCAAGAATTTTTTTATGGCTTCAACTTGTCTATTTGCCTAAGGATAGTAGGGGGATGAGTTTTCATGGAGAAAACCTAGCTTGGTTCATAATTCACCCATCATCTAGTTCTATAAATGGGATCCATGATCAATTACAATAACTTGTGGGACATCAAATTGGGTGATGATGTGATTGAAAAAAAAAAGTGCTACAGTGATACCATCGTTAAGAAATGTCAGCATAGCCTCAACCCATTTAGTGAAGTAATTGACGAAAACGATGATATAATGATTCCCCCCAACTGAGGTAGGATTACATTGCATAAAATTGATTCCCCATTTTTCAAAGGGGTCGATGACGACAATGGGATGAAGTAGATTTGGGTGGGTACGTTCTTTCCTCTGAAAGATCTGATAGGGTGGGCATTTTTTAATGGCCTCAATGCAATATTTGAATATGGGAGGCCAAAAATAACTGGCACGTAGAATGTTTTGGGCTGTAGCCATCCCAGAAAAATGACTTCCACAAGCTCGAAGGTGACAGTCATTTAAAACTTGTTCAATCTCTCCGTAGTTTAAGAAACGTCAGAGCAAAGTATCAATGCCACAGCAGTAAAAGGTGTCATCAATGATAAGGTATCACTTTGAGTGGTGTCTAATGCAATGTCGTTCATCACGTGAAATGCTAGGCTGAAAGCATTGGGTTTGGAGATAGAGAATATTATGTCCATACCAAGGATCAAACATACTAATAAGGAACATGGATTCATCAGGAAGGGAATCACTGGGATCGATATCCTCATCAGTATGGGGAAGATCACAAATTAATTCCACAAAAACCAATGATTTCTTAGCTTTGGATTTGGAAAACTCAAGATTGAATTCTTGGAGAATGATGATCCATTTTGAATATTTTCCCTTGAATGAGTCAAGATGTGGTACATAGGGTTTGAGGATGCAATGAACATGGTACTGCGTAACAGAATATAATGGAAAAATATCTGGACGAAAATAACTACTACCAAAGCCAACTTTTCGACATGTGAATACCAGAGTTTGGGACTTGATATACTTTTATTCAGATAGTACATCACATGTTTGATTCCATCATCATCCTATTGTACTAACACCATAGAAATAGTGGAAGTGGAGGAAGCCAAATAAAGGATGTAATATTTCACATAATTTGGTGGGTGCAAAAGAGGTGTGTTCGTTAACACATGCTTAAGAGCATCAAATGAGTATTGAGCAGTTGCATCCCTAATGAACGGGACATCTTTCAATAGCAATATCATGAATCCTTTAGTGATTTAGGTGTAATTTCAAATGAAGCGATGAAGACATTTTTCCTTCTCTTGCAAACTTTGTAGTTGAGTGAGGTTGTTTGGAGGAGTTAAAGTGAGAATGGCTTTGTGATCTAAAAATGAAGAAGACTTGTATTCTTGAAAATATTTACAAGTTTAATTTTATGTGTTAAAATGCAAACAGATCAATTTGAAACACAACTATTATGGAAATTACTCATTCAAGATGCATATAAATAGCATCAATAAATAGTGAACTTAAAACACATAACACAACAAATGATAAAGGAGTTCACCCCTCTCTTGGGCTACATCTCCTGGTCCAACTTCCAATGGATCATTTGTATTATTTGCTCAAAGTGATAAAAAAATGTTCTTTACAATGCTCAAAATTCCAAATAGATGGCTCCAATGGCTCCAGAACATCCAAAAACCCCTAGCTGGGCTTTTTCGGCACCTCGTTTGGCCAAAAATTGAAGAACATAGGCTTCCTGGAAGTCCCCCTTCAAACTTGTTGTCTTTGCATCTACAAATTGCACCCTTATTGGCTCAACCTAGCCCACACGCATATTTAAGCATTAAAACTCAACACCAGATGCAACCGCACAAACCATGCAAACTGTAGGATGGTTATTGGCACACCTAGCCCCTAACCATCAAGGGCGAGGTCATGTGGCCCATGTGACCACGCGTAAATGCAAACGGGCTCAAAATTTAAGGGCGAGTAAAGTCATGACAAGTGGCGGACGTTGGTTTACATAACCGTTTGAACCGAATTCAAATCCAAACCAAATCATGCATGCACATATATGGTATAACATATGGTCATATTGCAATAATGTATGCATCCGGGGGCTAGGGCTAAGCCCCAGCCCGGACCCCTGCGCCAATACATAAACAATTCGAACTTAAATTTATGTGAAACCATATATATAACAAGGCATATGGTGGGATGCATTGGCAATGCAAACTTTGCAAAGGCTATACATGTGGGTGGAGGTCACGGGGTTGAACCCGGTGGACTCCAATAAAGTTTTATACAAGCAACCAATGATATGGTGCCATGTGGCAGCCCATGACTGGGCCACGTGGCACTGTACAACCAATCAAATATTGCCATGTGTCGCAATGTCATTCGTCCATATCTGCCAACTGTCTTCCACTCATCCCTGCCACGTGTCATACGGACTGCCACATCAGCAGCTGTACAGACTGTACAGTCAACATCCCTTTTTTTCCCTGTTTGCCATTTTGAACAGAACGCGATATCTCCTGCTCCCGATGTCCATTTGAACCCAAATGAGTTGCATTGGGTTCATACGATGAGGCCTACACTCTCATTTGATTTGAATTGATTCTGAGCACTTTGAATTTTTGAGCAAAATTTGATCTCCTGGATCACTTTGACTTTTAAGGAATCCACCCTAATCCCATCTTTGGAGACTATGAATCCAAGGAGTTTCCCTGATTCGACAACAAAAATGGATTTATGGGGATTCAAACGTATGTTGTAAAACCGACATCAAATAAATATGGATCATAGGTCACCAATGTGGTCTTGTCGATGAGACAAGTGAATGAGTAAATCATCGAGATAGGGTTCAACAATATGTTTGATATCATGGAATGCATATGACATGGCCCACTGAAAAGTGGTTGCACGTTTTTAAGGCCAAAAGATAATTTATGATAAGGGAAAGTCCCCCAAGGGAATATTAAGGATGTTTTATGTTGATCAGTTGGTAAAATGTCGATCTGGTTATATCCAGAAAAGCCATCCATAAAAGAGAAAATGACGCTTCCGACGCAATTATTGATAATTTGGTCGATAAAGGGTGTAGGGTAATTGGCTTTGGGACAAGCCTTATTAAGATCTTGGTAATCGACACAAACATGAATGGTCCCTTGTTTCTTGGTGACTAGAATGATGTTGGAAACCCATTCGATCAAAGGGACAAGATAAATAAAACCATATTTCAATTTTTTTTCTACTTCTGCCTTGATTGTTGCGATATTCTTAGGATGAACCGGGCGAAGTTTCTATCTCACAGGTTTAACTCCTGGGTAAGTCTTGATTTCATTCACAATGATCGATGGATCGATCCTAGGAATTTCTTCGTAACTCCAAGAAAATATGTTGTTGTTGGTTACTCCTCTCCTCTTTCTACTTCTTAGGCTGAACCAGGTTCATATCTGAACAAGCTTCCAACAAAGACCTCTAAAAATATCGGCCCTCCTGGTAAACCAGGAGGAAACACAACTCATAAAGTGTACTGCGCAGTCTCACCCGAGATAGTTTTATGGGTGACTGCAATGCTCAAGTGCTTGCATTCTGGGAATGAGTGGGGATTTGGGATTGTACTTTGTGATCTTCATTTATTTGGTATATCATCCATATATATTAAATACTTTGTCGTTGGTTACTCATGCATGTAAATCAACATATCTAACTACTTCATCAAGAAATTCATCTAAGATTTAACCATTGACAGAAAAGACATAAACAATAATCTTTTCACATAACATATGATCTATCGTGGTTCACCCCCTCCTGGGCTACGTCCACAAAGATATGGCTCTCAAGATATTTTATTATGGTTATGCAATAGATGGTGTTACATGCACTAGAATCCTTGATCTTACAATCACAACAGGTTTCCTGATCCCTATGAGACTGACTAGATCACACCAGGCTCCTTAGCCTGTGATATAACCCTCTAGATCGATTTGCTTGACTCTCCTACAACTCAACAACTTACAAAAAGGTGACAGATCTTACCATCTTTCTCCTAGCTATGCAAAAACATATTTTCTAACATGCTAGAACACCCGACCTAGACCTCCTAGGTACTTATTTATACTAATTATTATCTTATCAACCATTTGGATATCTTACAAAAACCCTAGCCCTATTGTGGTTAGGTTTTCCCGCATGCATGCCTCGCATGTTATTTTTCCTCTTTTTCCAACGTTTCTTTTCCTTTATTTCTGACATGCTTCCCTGTTTTCTGGTGATGCTCTAATTCCTTCAAAACTTCTTCGATTTCTCCCAAAATTGGCCTGCACCAACAGGCCCCCAACACTGACATTGTGACTCGTCCTGAGTCACTACCTAACTCCAACATCTATCATTGCTTCTACCAGCGCGACATACATCTCAGCTATTGTCTGGCATTGCTCCTAAGCCTGACTACTCTTTTCGGCCATGTCTTCCACCAGCTGCACGGTGACTGGGGGTTTTAGTAGTTCTCCCCCTTCCAAACCTATACTCTCTACATTCAGCTTTGATGTGTCAATATCCATGACCAACTGATCCACATTTTCCTACAGGGGCTCCAATTGAGCCTGTTGCACAATCTTCTGTGCCTGTACTATTTTCTCCTCTACCTGTAGTGTCTTCATTTCAATAACAGTCTTGATTCTCTCGGTAAATGACAACATCTTCTGTCGCTATTTTATCTCTACCATTGCTTCATGCACTCTGTCTTCCTTCCCTTGCATCTCTCACAATCTCTCATCATCTAACAATTCTGTCCACAATTGGGCACTATTCTCCAATAGTTTTGTGATGTGTTATGTTGTATGCGAGATGTTTTCAGCATAAGTCATCACATATTGTTCATGATATGAAATGACCTCAGGAGGAGTCATAGTTACTGTGTGCTCCTCTAGTTCCTTGATTTGATCCTTGTACTGTTCTAAGGTCTGCGTGATTTTTCTCATATTCTCCTGGGAAGATACTTCCTCTGAATCTGCACTGGTTGGGATGGTGTGAAATACAACGCTAATGCATTTCTCCATCTCCTTGACCTTTTTCTCTGCTGCCTGTATTTCTTTCCCTTATTGTATGATTGCCTCCTGAAATGCGTTGATTTATTCCTACACTATTTGTAATTTTGTCGTGTTAGTCCTAGGTCATGACTTAATTTATTGCGTGACACTAATACACAGATTGTAAAGTGCCTTTGTCGGGATCTTGGGAAAATCCAAGTCCAATGTCTGCATTTCCTTGAGGGGCCTCTTTTCTTCCTCCTCGTCTATATACAACATCTTTGGCGTTATGATGAAGTTTGTGCTCCCCTGCGCTGTAAGCTAGACTCTTTCTTCAACAGGGCCTTCCTTCCATGGTTTGGGTTGCTTGATATTTCTGTTGCTTTTCCACCCTGTTTCCTAACTTATCCAACATAGTTTTTACCTCCTGTACTTGCTCCAAAATTGAAGCTCAGTGCTTCTCCACGTTCTCCCACACATGTGACAGTTTATCCTTGATTGTTGTCGCTACTAACTCCACATCATCTGTGGTTAGTGATGTATGAGAAGGTGTTTTGTGGGCCTTTTCCTTCTTTTTGGAGCCATTTGTTTGCTCCCCTATCCTCTATCCTTGGGCTTTGAATCGTTCAAATGTTGTTGGCATCTGAGTATCTTTGTTGGTTTCTTGCCTCATTTCTTGTTCTTCAAGAATCTCCTATGTCCTTGTCCCTACTTCTGCAGTGAACACTTCTTCTTCCATGTTTGTTGGTGTTGACTCCTAGCATGGTCGATCATGCGTGGAAGCACCTTGTGGTCTTTTTTGCATCCTTGGTTTTTTCCTGGGTGGGTTGATTCCCCCCGCTAGGCCTTGTGCAAACTTATTCTTCTTGTTCATCCTA
Organism: Picea mariana; assembly: GCA_032191745.1. NCBI lineage: Eukaryota > Viridiplantae > Streptophyta > Pinopsida > Pinales > Pinaceae > Picea > Picea mariana. Next base: position 12,557 of record JASDQU010203668.1, read on the forward strand.
TTTGTGCATGTCTACTACGTGAAGATTATTCTACCCAACGTCTGAGTTTTTTTCCTTGGTACTGCTTTTGGGATCACATGTACATTCCATTCCTCAGGCCACTTCTGGACCTCCATATGTATGTCCTACATCATCACACAATAATTCAATTGTATCCACTCCTTGGATGTGTCCCTCTTTTCTTGCAACCATAGGCTATGGTGCATTGTCCTGAAGTTGGAAATTTTTCCAAACTCCTAGACAACATCTGGTGAAATTCTCCATGTATTTGCAATTATTTCTTGTATTTTTGTCAGGTAGCACACAAACGTATCCTTTTTTTCCTTCTTCCTCTTCGGCTATGCACTATTGTTTATGGAAATGGAGCATGCTATGCCACACTTTCCCATTCTCTCACAATATTTGCTATAGGTGGGATCCTTCCATACTATGAAGACAATGAGGATGAGTAACCACGAGTAGTGGAACTCAAATCCCCAGTCCCGCGTATCCTTGCAATCCTCCAAAAATGAATTTAATAAGTATGTGGCATAGCTCATCGAACTCCCCTTTGCAAACTACATGACAACCACTACTACTCTCGCTGACACTTCTTCTTTGCGACACTTTCACATTAGATTGCATCCTAGAGTCAGGTTGTGAATATTGTCGCAAGATCATTGATGTCACTAATCCCAATTCCCCGGTTGGATCTCTCCATCCCATACTTGGCCTTGATTTCATCAAATATGGACTTGGCCTTCATTTTTTCCTCTAATTGTTGTTCTGGCTTCTCCCCATCTGTGGGTAGCCCGGTAATTTCTACGATCATATCGACATTGATAGGTATGGGCCTATCCATCCAAATAATCCCTTCATGTACTCGCACGAGGATTTTATTTACACAACCATTGATATGTTTACCACACCCAAAATGTGGTATATCAAGGAAGTTCATCATGCCTATGTTGTAGAGCCTAAGGATCCAATGCACAAGCTCCAATAGTGGCATTCTTGATGGGCCCTCTCCCTGACACTCCATGTAATTCTGTTGCGATAAGTCCATGAATTTAATGGTGCCTGCTACGTCATGGTTGAAATACTTCATTGTATTCACCCCTATGACCATCTTATTGTCTATGTGCACCCCTTCTAAAATTTTGGGCATGACGAGTGTGACTTCTTCCTGCAGCTGTGACACTCCTTTTGCAATCCTCTCAGTGCAGAATTTCTTCCTTCCCCGTGGGGATGAGGCCGCCACCTCTGGGACACCCTTGTTCTTTGTTCCCTGCTCTTCATTTGGTTCTCGGACTTATGGTGCTGAAATCGTGTCCTGTTCTTCATATTGTGGCCCTTTCCCTCTTGACGCATCAAATTCTGTTCTTTCTGTGTCATCCTCTGGTTGCCCAACCTCCTTCTCTGGGTTGTGTTCCTCCTCCACCCGCATGGTGTTTGGTTAGTATTCGGGTGTGTAGATTTCATCCACAACCACTATGGCGAGTGCTTCTTTTGTGTCTGCTTGCACTGCTCGAGCTCTGGTTCTTGTGTTTCTACTGACCATGCTCGACGCTTCAACTCTTGGTGGTGACACGCTAATGAAATTCAGACTGCAAACTTCTAAATCTCCACTTGCTATCACAAATGTGTACTCTCTTGATCTTAAACTTGGTACTATGTTCTTCTCCTTAGAAAAAAGCACAATGAATTCCTTTCCCCCTTTTTCGGAATTTATAGCAAGACGACGAAGTGACAACTGTTACGCACTGACATTTGTCACATTTTCACTTTTTGTTGTATTTCCTATTCGCTGTACCTTTCTACGCGTTAACTTCTCTTTATCGCACAATGTTTTCAATCACTATTTTTTCTGCAGCACACTGTTAATTCTACCAATTCTATTATATCAATACTTTCCATATCCACTGATTTGTTTATATTTTTGTCCCATTTCTACTTTTTATGGATTTTCTTCTTTTTCTCCTTTTTGTTTCTTTTTTCTCATGTTGTCTCTCTTAACTTCTACTATAATACATGATGTACATATTTTCTTACTGTGCTGTAACTTTTTAAGTACTAGGAGTTTGATTATCCTTGTACAGTTTCATTTGACTCCCATTGATCATTCCTTTCAGTTTTTTGACTTGCGAATCTTTTAGCTGTACAGATCCCCCATCTGTGACAATATTCATGTTGGCCCTTGACCAAGTTTTGAAGAATACTTGGTCATAATTGACCATTTTGGGATTGTGACAGCTTGCCAAAGATGGAGCGCAACACGAAGAAAGAAAGACCTATTTTTGGGTACCTTTTAGGGTTTTTGGGTTGATGTAAAGGGTAAGGGATGTCGGCCCATGGGTTTACCCACGCTTAGGCCCTTTTTGTAATCTATAAATAGATACTTAGGAAATGTAAGAAGTAGTAGATGTGATTGCTTAGTGCAAGTAGTAGTACATCTATGTGATGTATAGCTAAAGAATTAGTGCTAGTAGCTGGATCTGTGTGATCGGATGTATATTGAAAGTGATTTGTGCATGATTGTAAGGGGATTGACAAGATAAGTACACGTTATGGCAGTTTTGTGTTGAAGTGCAAGGAAGAAGTATCTAGCGAGCAGTGCAGATATTTAGTCCTATGCGAAGTAAGGGTCACTGAAGCTCTATGTTGTAACCGCTTGACTGAGATAATATAAAGAATAAGACTTTGTGGATGTAGCCCCAGGGTGGGGGTGAACCACAGTAACTATGTGTATTGTGCTCTGAATGTGTTTATCTCCTTCTTGGCTAAGTGCTTACTATGATTAAATAGACCTAGTTCTGCTATGTGCTTATGATATATGAATGAATGTTAGATCTGATAGATGCTTAGTGCTTGATCTGTTGAATCTAATCTATATTTTTGGGGCTAAGTACTGAATCACATTTAGTCTAAATATTCATTGCGATGCCCTGTGCTTTCTGTGAAGTACCATAAGGGATAAATATTGATGAATGATCTATGCTAAGTACCCTGTAAAAGACATAATCACGGATTGGTGTCCCAACTAAGGTTGCAGACACCTGAGTTTTACAACCACCCCTGGCTCTACCTCGGGTGAGACTTCATATACTTCACAGGTGTTGCCAAAAGGGCTGGTAGTTATGGTTTTGTTGGTGTGATCTTGAGTGTTGAACCCTGGGTCTGCCCCTGTGCCAACAAATGGTTCTGTTGTCGGGACAGAAACTGTGATTGCTGGGAACTAAAGAAGAAAATTTTTTGTGCGAAATAAAATCTGTGCGTAGATCTGTTTCCCTAGTACGCAATATTCTACTTGACCTACGAAGCTTTGTGCCGAGAAAGAAAGGTCATATCTGAAGGAAAGAGGTCAGACCTACAAGAAAAGAGGTGGATAATGAAGAAAATAAGTCAGATCTGAACGCTCTATGCTCTAAGAAAGGTTAAAGTGGAAGTTTCTAAGTCAAATCTACAAAAAGAGGTAAGATCTGTAATCTCTGTGCTCTAATAAAGGTAAGAATAGTTCAAGTTTAGATCTAAAAGCTTTGTTCTCTATATAGGTAAGTTAAGTGGAAATTTTTTGTTTCTAAAGCATGAATCTAGGTATGCTTGATAGATTTTGTCCTAGCCTAAAAACTAGGGCATTGTTAGATGGAAGAACATTTGATAGATTTGATAAGAATAATGATAGATATGTTATACCTATGCATAGAAATAATTTTTGGACTAACCAACGAATGCAGGATCCTAGAAAGAAATTTTTGTAGGATAGACACCATGACCCTAGTGCGCAGTACAGAAGAAGTTGGGGGTCATTTAAAAGAAAGAGAGGATTGACCCTATGTTCCATTTGTAGAATACCATGACATATTGCTAAGGAATTCCCTGGGAGAAACCCTAGCTTCCTCCGTTGTAAAGCTATGGACCATGAAGTATTGGATTTCCCTAGAATGATTGCTAGACTTGAAAAACTGAATATGGAACAAGCAAACTCTGAAGGAGATCAAGAGACTAAAATTTTGGAAGAACCCCACAAAGAACCGGAGCTGATGTTACTAAAAATAAAAGAAACCCTAGATGATCATAAGGATGTCAATTTGTCAGAGATATTCAAAGAACAAGAGAAAATCGAAGTAAGAATATGAGACTTCGACATTGACTGTGCCCTGGATGAGGGAACACCAATGAATATTATGAAAAAAAGAACTGGGGAAACCCTAGGAAGGCCTTCTCTGGTCCCTTCACTAGGAACCATTAGATTATTTAAAGGAAAAATGGTAACCCTATGTGGCATAATTACCCAGATAGCTATGAGTACCCATGGAACCTCGACAGAGGAGGAGTTCGAGGTCATTAGATTTATTGAGGACCGTGCCCCATTTCCATCTTTTTTAGGAAAGATATGGATTGAAGAAGACCAGATCCGGAGGAAAGAAGAAAAGGAAGCCCTAGAACAAAAGAAGCAGGAAATCATGGAATTTATGACTAGAAGGATTGCCTACTTGATGGAGGAACAAGGGAACAGATCTCTGTTGTTAAACACCAGGGAATCAGATGTCGAAGCTATAAGAGCGTTAGAGGAACCACAAAAGACTGAAATATCTAATCCATATGATGAAGGAGTATTACCTTATTGCAAGAAAAAAGCACATAGACGATATTGCAAATGCCAAGATGATCTCGTGCATTTTGTCAGTTTACATCCCACCTTTGAGTAGCAATATTAACCGCGACAGTGTACCCAGGGAATTTGAGTACACCCTGATCACTGTGTATCTTTCGAAAGGGGTGTGCGCAGTACGTGCTGACTAGGATAAGCTCGCAACACTGAAATTTAACGATTTTAACCTTGGAGATCACAAAACCTACATCATGTTAGCTCCACATAAATACCTAAACAAGACCAAAGGTAGAAATCCTAAGATTGTCCTGCAGCCCTAGACCCAGAACCTCGCGCAGTCCACACTGCTCAATGTAATGAAGATTCCTTATTTCAGCAGACACCAGGAAGTCACTGCATCCATCAGGTTGTTGTTGTCTTTCTACCACAGTGGATACTTATGGTTGGACCTCTGCATCACTATAGATATAAATCTGATCAATTGGATCACAGGCCTTAGCATGCAAGGCCCTGACCCATAGGACTTTTACCCAGGAAAGACCTCAGACCGAACACTAGCACAACGGATAAAGGAAACTTATGGTGATGTAGAGAAGGCTACGTGAGGCTACAAGGTAGCCTCTATCCAGAGCGACGTAGTGCACCTTGCATGTCATTTGATCATGGGAAAATTAGTTTGTAAGAACAAACCAACATAGGTGACTGGCTTTGTAGTTGATCTTGCAGGGAAGTGCATCGAGGGACTACAGATGAATTGGGCACAGTATCTTGTAAACCAGTTAGAGATGGATTGCAAAGGAGCACAAGACCAAGGGTATGAGTTCCACTTTAGTTGGTTACTCATACTTATCAATTTCATCGCTTGGGAGCTTCCAGAGGGAGCCACTTTCTTGGAGATCAAACCTTTCGAACCACTAGTCACGAAGTTTTGTACGTTGTGGTACTCCAATTACATGAACAAGCAGTGGCAGTCCAATGTTTTCTTCCACACCTACTTCAACCAACGGAAGAATGCAATTCAATCTACATCACGGATCACCCCAAATGTACTTCATCAGTTTAGACCTTTGATGAAATTTAGTGCGGATCACCACTTCAACTATATTACAGCATGCGATGATGAGCATAAACAACAGCTTCAATCCTACTACAAGCTGACAGAGGATGACTTGGAGGAGATTACCAAGGAATGGTTGGTAGACCTCCTTGTTGCAACAGATCCTGCAGACATGTCTGATGAGGAAATCCCTGAAGCTATGCCGGATACACTTGGGTCGAGCAAGACTAAGAAGGATGATGAAGTTGAATATGTCCCTAGCACATCCATGAAGACTACTTTGATCTCACCTGCGCAGGTAGGCGATGGTGACAAGCTAGGCGGTACAGAAATTAAACAAAACAGAGGCGAGGTTACCCCACCTAGAGAAGAGGAGGATCCCTCCATGAAAATAAATATGACACCACCAAATCCCTCCTCCCGAAATAAAGCTAAGGCCACCCGGACCACACTTAAAACTACCCTTACCCTGGATGAATTTGACTTCCTAATTGTCACACTGACCGATGTTTCACTCAAGCTCATAGAAAAGAAAGAAGAAAAGTAGGAGGAGATATTCAACCAAATCAAAGGCGAACTCAAAGAAGTGTAGAAGGCACTCCAGTCTAGCTAAGTGGACCCTTAGGAATAGGTGATGAGCCCACACAATTGCACTAGATCGCTGATCAAATCGAAGCTCGCCTTTGATGAGATCAAGAAGAC
>JASDQU010203669.1:0-18782 GCA_032191745.1 Picea mariana
TGTGATTGGATGACGTAAGAGCATCGTAGCAGAGCGAGGATCAACAGAGATAAGGAGAGATTTAATAAAGTAAGTACATCATCCTTCTTCTCTTGTCCATTCAATACTTTAGATCTAGGGAAAGAGTCGTATTCTGTCACGTTTTGTTCCAGATCCAGGTGGATCTAGGGAGATTGGTCTCTGTCCGCACTCACGAATTTATCCTTAAACACACCTGTAGCAACAGTCTTCTGATACTCTACTCAGAATCGCAAGTTTGAGGCTTAGCTTGTCCTGCACACTCCTTGCATGACTCTGTGCCTAGCTGCACCTTCGAGGAAATGAGAACAAAATCTATCTCTAATTGAACCCTTCTATCAATGCACTCTTAGCGGACAATTCAACTGCACTCCTTGCAGGAATCTCTGGCTCACTTAGAGAAACAATTGAAACTCATTCACTCACCTTCTCAGACTTCACTTTAACCATGAAATCACATACACATCATATAAAAGCAAATGTATGATAGGAAATGAACATTCATGAGCACAACACCAATACACAGAGAAAACAACACACAACCATGGATTTGAATCAAAGTTTTCTTCTATTAATTCAAATGCCTGTACGTGGGTGTTCTTCATACACTATTCTCTCCCTGATCTTCTTTTTAATGTTCTAGCTAATTCTCACTTAGGCTAATGTTACAATGATACAATGAGGGTGTCTATATCCATTTTCCTTCATGGACTCTAAAGCTATCAAATCTAAAATTAAATTCCTATCTACCAGCATTAAATATATTAAATGCCGGCTATCTTCCTAAGGACGCGATCTATCCGCTCAAGGTCCATTATAATATACAAAGTGCACCTTCATAAATGGATTCATTAAAGACTTGCGCAACAATCCCAAAGTGTTTTTCAAAATTTATGATGCCTTGTCCAGCTATCTTTTTGCTTCCGCGTTGGCTCGCTTGATGAGTTGGTGATGCTCCTGCATCATACTCCTCGCCTTGAAAACTTTCATGGGCTCCTATCCATGAGCTCCTACACGGTCTGTCCATGCTTCTATATCACTACTTCAGTCTCCCAGCTAGCATTCTCCACTGGGTGATTCTTCCATTTGACCAGATACTCATAGTATTCTTTCCTTCTGGTCTTCTTACACACTCTCTTGTCCAGTACGCATTCCATCTGCAGTTTTTCTGCAACTGGCAATTGTTTCATCCACTGGATCACTGGTTCCTCAGCTCCAGCCTCTGTTTCTCCATCCCTGTATGGGTATAAATATGATATGTTGAATATTGAAGATATTCCAATGCCATCTGGCAACTCGATCTCATAAGCATTTTCTCCGAATTTTCTCAAGACCCTGCATGGTCCGATTTTCTTCATTTTCAATTTATTGTATGTTCCCTTTGGGAACCTTTCCTTTCTCAAATGTGCTAGAACTAGATCACCAACTTCAAACTGAAGTTGCCTCTGATGCTGATCTTCTCTGTGCTTGTACTCCTGGATTGAATCTTGCAGTCGCTACTTCACTCTGCTGTGAAGTTCTTTCATTGCCTCAGTGAATTCTTCTGCACTAACACTGTTAGTAGTAGTCTGTCCTGAATCCCTCAGTTCAGAAACTCCTCTCAGTTGTATCCCATATACAACCTGAAATGGACTTTTTCCTGTACTCTGATTGACTGAGTCATTGTATGTGAACTCTGCCTGTGGAAATATGCTATCCCAGCTACTATGGTGCTCTGTCACCAAGCTTCTTAGCAAGTCTCCCAGACTTCTGTTCACCACCTCTGTTTGTCCATCCGTATGAGGATGATAAGCAGAACTAAATGCCAAATTAGTTCCTAGATTCTTCCATAAGGTCCTCCAAAAATTCCCTATGAATTTAGTGTCTCTGTCCGAAACTATGCTTTTCGGCAACCCATGAAGTCAAATGACCTCCTTGAAAAACAAATTTGCGATATGAGTTGCATCGCTGGTCTTCTGGCATGGGATAAAATGTGCCAAATTAGAAAACCTGTCCATGACCACAAAGATGGAATCAACACCTCTTTGCGTCCTTGGCAATCCCAATACAAAATCCATGCTTATCGCCTCCCACGACCTCTTTGGTATGGGCAATGGCTGATAAAATCCTGCATTCTGCTTCCTACCCTTTGAATGCTAGAAAATTCTACATCTGTTAAGGAACCTCTTGACATATGATCGCATCCCCGGCCAAAAATATGACTCATTCAACTTTGTGAATGTTTTGTCATGGCCAAAATGTCCTACCAATCCACCACTGTGTTTCTCTTTCAATAGATTCTCCCTCATGGAGCATTTCGGAATACACAGTTGATTTCCTCTGAATAGCAATCCCTCCTGGATCACATAATCTATCCAAGGGATTCTATCTATGAGAACTGGATTCTCAGTTGCTTCATACACTTCTCCAAAATCTGCATCACCTGCGTACATGTCCCTGAGATCTTCAAAACCCAATGTTTTGTCTCGGAACTCCTGCATCAGCAAACATTTCCTGCTCAAAGCATCAGCCACTTTGTTAGCAGTACCAGAAATGTGTTTAATCACGAACGTGAAATTCTGCATATACTCTACCCATTTGGCATGTTTCTGATTCAACTTCTCCTGTTGAGTCACAAACTGTAATGCATGATTGTCACTATACAAAACAAATTCTTTCGGGATCAAGTAATGACTCCACTTCTTCAGTGCCTATATGATAGCATAAAATTCCTTATCGTACGTGGAGTATTTCAATTTTGTCTCATCTAGCTTCTCACTGAAATATGCAATCGGCTTGTCTTCCTGACTCAAGACCGCTCCTATGGCAAACCCGCTTGCATCACATTTCACCTGAAATGTCTTCTGAAAATCTGGCAACACCAAGACTTGTTGTTCTGTTATTTTTTGCTTCAACAAATTGAATCTCTTCTCAGCCTCTGTTGTCCAGTGAAAATACTTATGTCGATTCTTCACTGTATCCATCATTGCTGCACTAATCCCACTGAAATTCCTGATGAATTTTCGGTAGAAACTAGCTAAACCATGAAAACTTCTCACCTCGAAAATATTTCTCGGTGATGGCCAGTTCTTGGTCACTTCCACTTTATCCGCATCCATCCTCAACTCATTAGCCAAAATAACAAAACCCAAGTAAATGAGCTCTGTCTTCATAAATGAAGATTTCTTCATATTAATCAACAACTTTTCCGCTGTAGTTTCCTCATAACTATAGCCAAATGCTTCAAGTGTTCAGCCTCTGATTTACTATAAATCAGTATGTCATCCAAATAAACAATGATGAATTTTCCGATGAATTCCCTCAGGACTTCATTCATCAGCCTCATAAAGGTACTTGGTGCATTTGTCAAACCAAATGGCATAACAAGCCATTCATACAAACCTTCGTTTGTCTTGAATGTTGTCTTCCATTCATCACCTTCTCTCATGCGAATCTGGTGATATCCGCTTTTCAAATCGATCTTTGAAAAATATTTCACCCCGCTCAGGCAATCCATCAGATCATCCATTCTCGAAAATGGGAACCTGTACCTGATGGTTATTTTGTTAATCGCTCTTGAATCAGTACACATTCTCCAACCTCCATCTTTCTTGGGACTGAGTATTGTTGGAACAACACATGGACTCAAACTTTCCCTGACCAATCCTTTGTCCAATAGCTCCTAGACCTTCTTCTTAACCTCCTCATTTTCTTGCGGCATCAACCTGTACGCGGCTTTTTTCAGCAAACTAGCTCCTGGTATGAGATCAATATGGTGACTCACACTCCTCATCAGTGGCAACAAACTAGGTAATTCGTCCACTATGATGTCAGTGAACTCTTCCAGTAGTTCCTGAATCTCATCAGGTAAATCATCCACTCTTGTACTAGTTAGAACAATCCTCGGCTTCCTGACAACAAAGAATTGTGGATCTTCCTTCTTCTTCACCTCTATAAGAAGTTCCTTCCCACTCATGAGAAGTACTATGTTGACTACTTTCGGTTTCACCTCCTTATCTTTTATCTGAAGCAACATATGGGTTCTCCCATTCTTCTCCAGGGTATATGTGTTCATTCTCCCATCATGAATCACATTTCTGTCATATTGCCATGGTCTACCCAGCAATAAATGACATACATCCATAGGAATGACATCACAGAGTACTTTATCATTATACCCTCCTATTTTGAATTCAACCAAGCATTGTTTAGTAACAGTTACCTGGTGTCCTTTTTGTAGCCATGAAACTTTGTATGGGCTTGGATGATTAGTCATCTCCAGCTCTAGCTTCTCTACCATCTCGGTTGAAACGAGATTATCTGTGCTACCACTGTCAACAATTACCTTGCACACCCTATCCTTGGTCTTGCAATCTGTTCTAAAGAGTCTAGTCCTTTGAGCTGAGTCCTCCACCTCCTTTTCGGGTGTCAAGAGAACTTTACGCATCATTAGTGACCTTTCTCCTTCTGTGTCTTCGGCCTCAACATCCCGCTTCTGTGCTTTGGCGATGTGAGCTTCTCCAATGTCCTTCTTTTTCTCTGGACACTCGTAAGACTTGTACCCATTCTTCCCACACGTGAAGCATGTGATTACTCCACCTCTTCCTCTTCCTCTACCTCTAGTATGAGGAAAAGTGTTTGCATCAGCATAATCTCACTTCTGCTCTGTATGTTTCCCTCTCTGTTCAACATATGGCCCTCTTTGTGAGGTCCCACCTCTCTCAACCTTACCCTGAGGTTTCTTCCATTCCTCTTTGGGCTTCTGGTATTTGTCTTGGGCAACTGCATTGCCTCTTGGTTGGCTTCTACCTCTCCCTCACTGGCCTTGCTTATGGCTCAGTTTCTCTTCTTCTTTCAAATCCATCTGATAAGCATCCTCCACCGTCCTAATGGTAACCATGCTTAATTCATCCTGAATGTCATACCTCAAACCATTCAGATATCTAGCAACCTTCTCATCATCGCTCTCTTGATGACCTGCTCTGATGTTCAGTCGGTAGAATTCCTCAGTGTATTCTTTCACTGTCATCAGCTTCTGTCTCAGGTTCTGCATCCTCTTGAACAGAGTAATTTGGTAATCTCTAGGGATGAATTTCACCTTCATTTTCGCAATCATTCGATCCCAACTCTTTATTTTCTGCTTGCCTTTGCAACGTTTGTTAGCTTGTATCTCTTCCCACCACAATGCTACATGTCCTTTCAAGTGTGTGATAGTATGCTTGAATTTCTTATCCTCTTCGACATATTCATAGTCGAAATATGTATCGAGAGCTCTAATCCAATCCAGAAGTTCTTTTGCATCTAGATTCCCCTCGTAGTATGGAATGTCCATCTTTTCCTTTGCACCCATTTGTGCGATATCTTTGATCAATCGCTCAGTTGATGCATCTTCAACTACAACTTCCCCCTCTCGTTCAGCCTCAACTTCACTATCGGAATCACTCAGATCCCCTGCACTAGCTGTGCGTCTCTGAGTTGTCTCCATATCTTCGAGTCTTGCTCGAAGATCTCTCAATTGTCTCTCCATTTCTGGATTGACTACCTGCCTACCTCTTCTTCGCACCTCCCTATCTTCTGAATCAGGTGACTACCTTTCTCTCCTGGGTGGCATGGAAAATTTCTCCTCCTTCTCTGCTATAGAAAGCAAAGAACCTCCTGTTCTGATACCACTTTGACGGAAACACGGCCCCTTCACCACCCGCAGGTCGAAAGGTCCACGCACACTCACAGGATCTTCTTCTCCTCGGCCCAAATAACTCTAAGTTCCTTCTATTTCCCTATCAGGAAATATACACCCATAGATTCTCTTCTCTCGTGCGATCCCCCTTCCTTGACTTATCGGAGGATCGAAACTCGTAGCCTTTCAAGTTCTCTATTGATCACTGGGCTCTCAAATCCCTGAGACCCGATGGCCTTAGTCAACGCTAACTTTCTCTCACCTTATCGAGACTTCTGTCCTTATCGTAGTTTCTCAACTCGTGATATCAGACACTTCACTTTACAGACTCCTCACTCGCGATATGCCGAAACTTCAACACACGCGTGAACTGTCTTTTCAACTCCCCGTCACTTCTATCAGGATATCAGACTTCGTGGGATCGCGAATCCTGATGTCGATGGATCGACACTTCTTTCCACAAAACCACGATGACTTATGACACCTGTCCTCCACTAACTTCTACTGTGGCCCCACAAACTCTTCTATCGGAAATTCATGGATCATGATTCCAAGCGGCAAGTGTTTCCTATTCTCAGAAACCCCGATTCTCCAACTCTGAATCCTTAGGATCTCCTGACACGTGTCCCAAAAAATGGATGGTTCTTATCTCATTAGAATATCGCACTTCGCGACTTCGCACCTTTTGTTGTCAAGATCACGGGCTCCAACCTATGAAACCCCGATACAAGAATCCTACGTATAGATTCGACGATCCTCGAAACTTCGTGAAATTCTCTTGGAAAGTCTCGACCGTCCGTTCCCTCCTTGATGAGTCTACGAAATGAAGAAGTGTCTCCCCACGAGACTCGTTCACCCACTCACCAACCTGTGGTGCTTCTCTCCGACTTCCCATGACAGCTTCCCTGCACTTGTCCTTCAGTGAATTCGAAGGCCTAATCTTCCTGAGTTTGTTCTCGACTCTCAAGTACTTCAGATAACTTCTTGCGTGCACTCCTTGCGGCAAAACTTCAACAACGCTTAAGTGTTGAAGGCACTCCCTACTCTGCGCTCACCTGCAGCAGCAGTCTTCTGATACTCTTCTTAGAATCGCAACTCTGAGGCTTAGCTTGGCCTGCGCACTCCTTGCATGGAACTGTGCCTAACTGCACCTTCAAGGAAATGAGAAAAAAAGCTATCTCTAATTGAACCCTTCTGTCAACGCACTCCTGGCAGACAATTCAACTGCACTCCTTGCAGGAATCTCTTGCTCACTTAGAGAAACAATTGAAACTCATTCACTCACCTTCTTAGACTTCACTTTAACCATGAAATCACATACACAGCATATAAAAGCAAATGTATGACAGGAAATGAACATTCATGAGCACAACACCAATACACAGAGAANTTCTTCTATTAATTCAAATGCCTATACATGGGTGTTCTTCATACACTATTCTCTGCCTGCTCTTCTTCTGAATGTTCTAGCTAATTCTCACTTAGGCTAATGTTACAATGATACAATGAGGGTGTCTATATTTGTTTTCCTTCATGGAATCTAAAGCTATCAAATCTAAAATTAAATTCCTATCTACCAGCATTAAATATATTAAATGCCTACTATCTTCCTAAGGAAGAGAGCTATCCGCTCAAGGTCCATTACAATATACAAAGTGCGCCTTCATAAATGGCTTCATTAAAGACTTGCACAACAATACCAAAGTGTTTTTCAAAATTTGTGATGGCTTGTCTAGCTGTCTTTCTACTTCCGCACTGGCTCGCTTGATGAGTTGGTGATGCTCTTGCATCATAATTACTCATATCTATCACTTAGCACTGATAAACAGGTTATACTCAATAGATTAAGCACTTAGCATCTTATGTATCACATCTAGAATGCATTCATGTCCCATAAGCACAAAGCATCAATAAATCTATATAAACATATCAGAGCACTTATCAAGAGAGAGACAAACACATCAGCATAGTACACTGAGTTATTGTGGTTCACCCCCATCCTGGGGGTACATCCACAAAGTATTCTTTATATTATCTTGGTCAAGCAGTTACAACACAGAGCCTCAATGACCCGTACCCTTCACAGGACAAGAGATATGCGCAGCTCGCTACATCCTCTTTCCTTGGGTATATCCAAGCACTAAGCCTTCTCACACTTTGTGCACTTGGCACTATTACAACACGCACAGAGTACAACATGCACAGAGCTCTTACAGTCACACAGACTTCTGATCACATAGATCCAACTTATGCAATAAGTCATCAACTAGACAGGACCTCCTTCTTACATGGCCTAGACCTCTATTTATACATAGAAAAAGGCCTAAACAATGGTCGACATCCCTTTCCCATTACAATATTCCCAAAAAAACACAAAAAGGTTCCATAAAAGGTAGGGAGATCCCACAATCTCCGCTTCGCTATGTGCTCCGTCTTCGATAGGAAGTTGAAGTACCAAATGATCAACTATGACCAGGATTCCTCAAATCTTGGTTGAGGGCCAACAAGCCCCCAAAACTCACCTGTGACTCGTCCCAATTCACTCTTCTCTAGGTAACTCTACCTTGAAGGCCTTGAGCTTTTCTCGAGCTGCTTTGACCTGTTGCTTTGCTACTGCTTCTTTCTTGGCAAACTCCTGAATGAGTGCGTTACTAACTGGTCCTTCTAAACAATGATCTGTTGTGTTCATGACCTGTTACAGGTCTGTCCCTTGGCTCTCAATCTCTAAGAATAGTTGACATGCCCTATCCTACAAAGGTTGAAGTTGTTGCATCACTTCCATGATCTTACTCTGTATCGTATGAATTTGCTACTGCTTCTTGCTCAACAAACTCCTCAATGAGTGTGTTACTAACTAGTCCTTCTAAACATTGCTTTGCTATGTTCATGACCTGTCCCAGGTCTATCCCTTGGCTCTCAATCTCTAAGAATAGTTGACATGCCCTATCCTACAAAGGTTGAAGTTGTTGTGTCACTTCCATGACCTTACTCTGGATCATATGAATCTGCTGCTGCACAACGCGTTGTTCATGGGACCTCTTCATTTTCTCTATGGTCAGTATGGCCTACAACTATACCTATAAATTCTCAGCTTGGTACTTCACCTCCTGGAGCTGTGACTTCAATTTATGCAATTCAGGGTTCTCTGATAGGTTCTTATGTATCTGCGCACTTCTACTACTTAATTGCTTACATTCTTTAGTGAGTGACTTAATCCTTTCTACTGTACTTTAGGCATTCACTTCTCATTGGTCACATTCTTCTTGTGGAGTACTCGATATAGATTGGAGCTCTAGTTATACTACGCTTTGTTGCAGTTGTTGAATGACTTCAGCAAGCTTCATTACTTGGCATTCTATGGGTTCTTCTGACTTCTTCTAGGTCTTTGTCGTTACCTTCTTCATCTGGTGTGACAAAATCTATCCTTATAGATCGGCTATACACATCTTGAACTTCTTCAGTTTTCTTTGTCTCCTTTGTCTTCTATGTCTTCTGCATCTTACTGGGCCCAGGTGTGTCCTACGCAGCTTCTGGGCTGCTGATATCTGAAATATCTATTGGATCTGCTGCAACGAGGAGGTTCGTTGACCATTCCTTGGTGATCTCTTCAAAGTCTTCTTTTTTCAGTTTATAATAGGACTGCAACTGTTCCTAGTGCACATCAGTGCGTGGAGTTAGGTATATGAAGTGGTGGTCTGTGCTAAAATTCATTAAGGGTCTGAATCTATGGAGTGTGTTCAGAGTAATGTGAGGTGTGGCTTTTATCGTGGTCTTCAACTAGATGTAGTATCTGTGAAAGAGGGCATTCGACTTCCATTGCCTGCTCATATCTGTCGTGTACCATAATGCACTGAACTTCCCAGCCAATGGTTTAAACAGTAGGGTTTCAAGAAAAACAACATCCTCCGACATCTCCCATTCTATGAAGGCGATCAGGATGAGAAGCCAACTGAATTGGAACTCATATCCTTGGTATTACACTTCTCTGCAATCCAATTCAAGTTTATCCACTAAGTACTTCGACCAATTCATTTAGACTCCTTCTACGCATTTTTTTGCGAGATCAAATACAAAACCAAATACTTGCATCGGTCTGTTCTTGCAGACTAACTTTCCTACGATCATCTAAGAGGTGAGGCGCACTGAGCCACTGTCAATAGAGGTTACCTTGTAACCTCAGATGCCTTTTTCAACATTTCCATAGGCCTCTTTAATATTCTGTGAAAGAGCATGATCCATGGTCTTTCCAAGGTAATAGCCTTGTGGGTCAGGGCCCTGCATGCTCATCTCAGTGATCTGATTGATCAGCATCAGATCAATCATTATATGCTGGTTCAACCAGAGATATCCTCCATGGTAGCTCTCCAATAGCAATTTTACGCAAGCTTTCACCTCCTGGTGCCTGCCAATGTGTGGAATCTTCATTACATTAAGTAATATATACTGCATGAGCTTCATCATCCATTTTTGAGGGACAATATTGGAATTCTTCCCCTTTGTCATCGTCAGATACTTGTGTGGAGCAAGCATACTATAGGTTTTTCGGTCACCAAGGTTGAAGTCACAAAACTTCAATACTGCGAGCTTGGTCTGCTCAGTGCAAACTGAGCACACACCCTTCAGTAGGTACACAGTGATCATAGGATAGTCGTAATCTTGGGGCACACTATCACGGTTGATTTCACCTTTCAGAGGAGCTATGTAAGAGGAAAATATGCTTGGGATCAGCTTGGCATTCGCGATGTCATCTCTATGTTTAGTATGTTTCTCGGCAGTCTGTCAGGATGGTCCAACTTGAGCAGTAGATGGAGAAGTTGCTACTCCTCTTGACGACGAGGCTTGGACTCTAGTGGACATTCCTCTTTCCAACATAACTCTTTCGATTCTTAAGATAGAGAGTACTTCTTTCACCGATTCTTCTATTGCGCTAAGCTCATCGGACATGTAATCTTAGGATCACTTTCTTGGGTTGTCGATGGGATGAAGGTACCATAATCGAGTAGAGAGAAAGGTGGGGTAGTCACTATTTCACAATGCGGGTATTCTGTGAGCTCAAGATCTCAATTGGAAAAAGTGTCTTTCGGGCATGGTGTGACGAAATAAGTAAGTAAAATTGTAACAGATTGCTTGCAATAGATAGAAGGGTCCATTAACTCTTGATTTGTCCATTATGGCGTATTATAATGGTTAGGTAAGAGGTCATAACTTTCTTTTGAGTTGTTTGGGCCATCATCAGAATGGGTATATCATAGTCTAATGGCTATATTACTTCGACATGGCGAAGTGCCATATGTCATTGTTCTGCTCTCCTGACAAAGCTCAATTTCTACATGTTTTCCTTCTACGGGGTTTCTTCTCGAATGTTGTGTAATTTCTCCAACTTTTCTTTCTTCTTCATGAGTTTTCTAGCCTTCTTCCCAGTGAGCTTCATCTCAGTCATTATTTTTTCATTTTGATTCTTTTCTTCTCTTTGTATGGTAACTTCGCAGTGCTCAGATTTTTTCTTGAGATCCACGGGTATTACTTGTCCAACATATTTTTTGGTCCTCTGTGGTTCTTCTAGAGTTTTGTCAACTTCGTCATCCAAGTTCCTGGGCTCAAGAGCCCTTGATCTATTCTCTCGTTCTTCAATCAACTATGTGATCCTTCTAGTTGGGAAGTCTCTTAACTCTTATCTCTGTTGTTCTAGGTTCTTTTTTGCTTCTTAATCCAAGGCTTACCAAGTAACATAGTAAATGGGGTGATTTCCTCCATGAACTTAAAAATCTCAAAATCTTCTTCTATTGAAGATCCATGAACATTTGTAGATATCTGAGTGAGCTTTCCACATATGTTTACCAACTTTCCTTTGAATAACCCTATTCCTCCTAATGAAGGGGTCATGTCAGGTCTTCCTATAGCTTTCCAGGTTCCTTCTGTCATAATGTTCACCTGTGTTTCTTCATCCAAAACAAAGTCAATGTTGAAGTCTCCTATTCTCACTTCGATCTGTTCCTTCTTCTTGAAGATCTCTGATAGCCTAACATGTCGGTGGTCGTTCAAGGTATCTCTGATATGTAGCAATATCTTTTCAGGTTCTTTCTGGGTTTCTGCTATAATCTTGGTTTCTTGATGTCCTGCTTGCTATATATTCAGCTTTTCAAGTCTAGCAATCATTCTAGGTCAATCCAATACTTGATGGTCCATAGCCTTACAACAAAGACAACTGGTTCTTCACCTAGGGAATTCCTTAGCAAGATGTTCAGGCCTTCTACAATTGTAACAAAGAGTTAATCCTCTCTTTCTCTTCAATGATTCCCAACTTTTCATGTATTGTGTGCTAGGATCATAATGGTTAGCCTACAAAAATTTCTTTCTAGGATCTTGCATCCATTGGCTAGTCCCAAAATTCTTTCTATGCATAGGTATAACATGTCTATCACTATACTTATCAGATCTATTCATATCAAACTTTCTTTCATTTATTAATTCCCTAGTTTTGAATCTAGGACAAAATCTATCAAACATACCTAGATCCATGCTTTAGAAACAAAAATAATTCACTTATCTTACTTCTACAGAGCACAAAGCTTCCAGATCTAAGACTTTTAACTATTCTTACCTTTATCAAAGCACAAAGCTTATAGATCTTACACATTTCTTGCAGATCTAACCTCTTTTTCTTTAGATCTGACCTCTCTTCTTCAGATCTGACCTTTCATTTTTGGCACAAAGCTTCACAGGTCAAATAGAACACTGTGCACTAGGGAAACAAATCTATGCATAGAGATTATTTCACACAAATCTTCTTCTTTTTCAGTTCCTAGCAATCACAGTTCCAAGTCCTGGCAATAGAACCATTTGTTGGTACAGGGGCAGACCCAGGGTTCAATGCTCAAGAGCACACCAAAAAAGCCCTAACTACCGACCCTTTCGGCAACCCCTGCAAAGAAGATGAAGTCTCACCCAAGGTAGAGGCAGGGGTGGTTGCAGGACTCAGGTGTCTAAAACCTTAGCTGGGACATAGATTTGTGACTATCTTCCTTACATAGCACTTAGCATCAGTTATTTCCTAACATACAATCATTAATACACTTTGCAGAAAGAACAGAGAACCATAGTAATTACTCAGATCTAGAATTTAGCATCTTATGTATCACATCTAGCATGCATTCATGTCCCATAAGCACAAAGCATCAATAAATCTATCTAAACATATCAAAGCACTTAACAAGAGAGAGACAAACAGATTAGCATAGTACACTGAGTTACAATGGTTCACCCCCACCCTGGGGCTACGTCCACAAAGTCTTCTTTATATTATCTTGGTCAAGTAGTTACAACACGAAGCTTCAATGACCCTTACCCTGCACATCACAAGATATCTGATCATCTCGCTAGATCTTCTTTCCCTGGGTAGATCCAAGCACTAAGCCTTCTCACTCTCTGTGCACTCAGCACTATTATAGCACACACAGAGTACAACACGTACAAAGCTCTTACAGTCACACATAATTCTGATCAAATAGATCCAACTTATGCACTAATCCATTGACTAGACAAGACCTCCTTCTTACATGGCCTAGACCTCTATTTATACATAGAAAAAGGCCTAAACAATGGCTGACATCCCTTTCCCGTTACAATATTCCCAAAAAAACCAAAAAAGGTTCCAAAAAAGGTGGCAAGATCCCGTGATCTCCGCTTCTCTATGCGCTTCATCTTCGACAGGTAGTCGAAGTACCAAATGGTCAACTATGACCAAGTATTCCTCAAAACTTGGTTGAGGGCCAACACTCAGATTACATACAATAGCTATTATCTACCAAATTTAGGGATGATTTTAAGGATGGAATTTTTTTTTTAAATGTAGAAACCTTGGTGAATCTTACTAATCCTTCATGTGCCAACTATAAATATTTGGCGATATTTTTGTAAAAATATTCAAATTTATATGGATTTTATATATTTTTATAAAATTTTGACGATTTTGAAGGTAAAATAATTTTATTCTATAGAATTTGGGTGAATCATTTTTAAAATAACGAATCTCATTTTTGGAAAAACCATGGAAAATTAGCCCATGAGATAAATTTATCCCCTAAAATCGTCCATGAGGTCCAAATTTTCCAACCAACTTGGCTTACATTGAAAATATGGAATATATAAACAAGGGTGCCTCTTGGGCTACCCTGATTCCTAACTGCTAACCCTTAGGACTAGGAAAACTGAACAACATGCACTGGAGACTCTTCACATAGTGTTTCCAAAAATAGACAATAATCACTCCTTTTTTACTTATGAATATTCACAATTTCTCCATGGGATGTGATTGTCGGTCAGGCTCTGATGTGGAGAAAATATGTGTCACTGTGTTCCTTTGAGTAGGTGTCTCGACGAACATGCATATGTCAGTAGCTTATTGTCTGTAAATAACAACTTTGATTTCAGTGATGTGATTATTTTTCGAGAGATGCGCACAGTAAACAATTGTTAGATCATTGTGGTTGCTATTAAAATGGTAGCATACTTCAAAGAAAACATATCCTTTTAAAATGCCAAGATTTGCCTCATCTTTAGCGGGTGCAGAGATGAGCGACAACTAAACGTGCTTTTCCTACTCAGTGGCGAGAGCTATGTGGGATTCTTTCTCGGTCACTTTGCATTCTTTGGAATCTTTCACGTGCTTCTCACAGTTGTACAATGGTGTCTTGTAGTTCTCTGAGCTTCCTTTTCAACCATGCCACATTCCCTTCACGACCCTCCATTGTAGACATTTCTGTGGACTTTGTCACTAGTTGTTGTTGTAATTCCATGTTTCCATGATAGAGCTCGGGGATGGTCAATTTCGCTTGATACAGCTGCTGACATGGAACTTTCTCATTCTCTTCTGTGATATTTGATTGCCTTGCTCTGCTCCTGTCTTCGCAACTCGATCCCCCAGCAGGTTCTAGCCGAATGGCGCGCCCAAGTCGCTCTTCATCTACCAATCTGACACAAGCTTATTCTTTAATTTGAGCTCCCATGATATCTTAGTTTTTCCTCAGCCTTCCCCTCCTCCAAGGCATTTTTTTATGGGGAGAGAGGGATCTTGTTGTCTTCCCTTCCTGTGCGAATCCCCACATTTCAGATTTTTCGTGAATTCATCTGGTCCTCTCTGCAGGTTAAGGGATGGTTCTTTTTATGTTTTTGGGAATGCTTACTACAAGTGAGAATGCATCCCAGTCCCTTTGAGGCTCTGAATTTATAGTTTTTCTTCTCTGCATGCCTTTTCTTGCACCCTGAGAGGTCGGCATGGCGCGACCACGGTGAATTTCTCCTATAGTGTATCCAACAAACGCATAGGATGGGAAAGGTTTTGATCACACTGGATTGACAAGGGAAAAAAAGAATAAAGTTTCAGGCTTGGTTCTACGACTAGGAAGAATGTCGATCATATGGGGTTTATAACAAATCGAATAGGAAAATAAATCATGCTGGAAGACAGTGAATTCATGGTGACTAGATGTTCCAAATCAAGTTGTAGATTTTCCATGGAAAATCCCCGCATGTAGGGTATAGGTGACAAGGCTGGCTGGTCATGCATGATACAAATGCCATGATTTTTAATTCCCTCGGCCTCCATGATGAACTAATAATAACTAATGTACTTGCTGATGCAGCCTCTATTAACCACTTGACTGGACCTAGGGCACGTAGATATTGGTTTCTCAATAGGACTCAAATTTCTTGGAAAATACATACCCGTACCCCTTATACAAGTTTCAGAGTTGACATCCCTTCCCTTTTCCAAGGGTCAACTAGAAACTTTTTGATCTCAAACTTACGGTGTTATGTACTTAAATTCACATGTTTGGGCACATGGGTTACAATGTGACTTTAAAACCAACTCTAATTTGGAAAAAAAATAGCAGCGCTAACAGCTGGCTTCAATGGGGATGTTATCCTCCCTGTGAGATAGAAAATAATAGTAGACCAGGTGCCTGACCATTGGGATTTATTTGACCTCCAGGCATTTGTAAAACAAACTAAACCTATTGATGTGGCTTCTAAGACTTCAGCATAAACTTAGGGCCTTCACTTTGGGCTTCAATTTTCTACTGACCTACAGAATCAGAGAAAAATAAAATGACTATTTACAATGATAAATGACTTAAACGAATTTGATTCCATGAGGTTATGTTTTAGGAACCTATCATTTACAGGGACCCAATCAAAACTTTCTTCATTTAATCCTTCCAGGAAATAAGCATTTTTCCCACTGTGATCGCAGATCTTGAACGAACCCGTCTAGAGGTGGTTGAACTTTGCATGCTTCCATTTACCTTCATTTATTGTGTCCCATCTCAAAACTATGTCACCCAACCAGAAATATTCTATCTTAGAAATCTTATCGAAGACTTTATTCTTCTTTTCATGATAGAGTTGTGACCGATTATACATCTTCTCTCTTTCCTGTTGTGTATGAATTAGCTGATTAATCCTCCTATGCGCAGCATTTGGCTCGACCTCCTATTCTTGAAATATCTCCCTGATAGGGGGTCCCAATGAAGTAGGAAAAATCACGTCTGTGTCGTAAATGATCTATAAAGGCAATGTTGATATAGATTTCTTGGTGGTGAGTCGGTCTTCCCACAACGCGTAGATAATATTTTTATGCCAATCTCTCTTATTTTCTTGCATGAGTCTTTTAATAATCTTGGTCAGGCTCTTATTTGAGGATTCTGCTAACCCATTTCCTTGTGGATAGTACATCATGGAATGCCCCAGGGTTATGTTATAATGTTGGAAAAATTTCTCCATCCTCTTAGACCTGAATGCAGATGCATTGTCTGTACTGATCTTAACGGGACACCCAAACCTTGACAAGATGTTCGTCTCCAGGAATTGGATAATGACTGCATTGGTGGCTTGTTTTGTGGGGATCACCTCTATCCATTTTGTGAAATAGTCAGTCGTTGTGAGTATCCACTTGTGTTGCATAGAGGATGGTAGGTTTATCTCTTCTATGAAATCTAGACCCCACTGCATAAAATGTGCTTCGACTAAGATCGGCTTCAGCGGTAAGGGTTGCAGTTTTCTTCTTCCGTCGAAGATATGGCATTCATGTCAGTTGGAGACCTCCTTATATACGTCAGCAAAAATTGTAGGCCAGTAATAACATGACCTCAGGATTTTGTGCGCAGTGGTATTACAATAGTGGTGTCCTCTACAGTCGCCTTTGTGAAATTCTTGTATGGCCCGCTTTGTGTCATCTTCCAATAAACAACTCAACAATATTCCCTGAGGATATTTCCTATAGAGTGAGTTGTCCAGGATGCATAACTTAATCGCTTTGAGCTTGAGGAATCTGGCCTTAGTCTTACTCATGCCCAGAGGGACCTAGAGATTCTCCATCATGTAGATGATGTCTACATACCATGGTGAGTCGATGAACTATTGAGGCGCCTACATAGTTTTCTCTTCTTGGGGACATTCCAATAGTTAATGATGAAATTCATTCCTATAGCGTCGCAGTCTGACTGCGCCATCAATTTGTGAGACCATGACCTTTGATCATATTTGTAGGCTTGATTTCAAGGTTTTATTCTAACATGGCCTCTATACACTTGCCTCTCGTTCCTTTCAGGTTAGGTTGAGTCATAATGTCCTTTACTAAACTACTAGGTACACAACGATAACATGGGAGTGCAATATGTATGTCCTGAATTCCTTCAAATATTTTACTAAGGAATACACTTGTTTTTCCATGATGTCATACCTTAGTGGAGCATCACGCAAGGTCCGACTGAAATAGGCTATGGGTTTTTCAAAATCCTGTTCGTCTTTCTGTAGAAGCACGCCGACAATAGTGTGTTCTGAGGTGAATAAAAATAAGATAAAATATTTCGTAAAATCTGGGCTAGCTAGTATAGGAGCCTTTGTCAACGCCACCTTTATATTCTCAAAATACTTCTTGGCCTTCGATTTCCACTTTATATTGTTTCCCTTCCTCAGCATGCAAGTTATGTGTTTTATGATTTCTGCCAGGTTTGGTATGAATCTCCTCAAAAAATTAACCTGTCCCAAGAAATATTGTACCTCCTTTTTACTGCGTGAGGTGTCGATCTTCAGGATCCCTTCAAAACTGCTAGGGTCTATCTTAATAACCTCTTTGGAAATGATGTGCCCTAAGATATTTTTGTCTTCTAATGAAAAATGGAACTTCTTTGGATTCAGTGATATGCCAAATTTTTGGAATTTATGGATAACTCTGTTCAGGTGCTCGAGATGCTGCTTGTCGGAGGTAGAGTACACAATGATGTTGTCCAGATAAATCACGATGAATTTTTCCCTTTCATTGGAAAACATGATGTCCATGCCCCTCTGGAAAGTGGCTGCATCATTCATCAGGCTGAACAACATCTTGCTGTACATGAACGTTCCCCATGGGGTTGTGAAAGTCATCTTCTCTCTATTGTTTGGGTGGACCATTATTTGATTATACCCTGAGAATTCGTCTAACATAGACATGTTTTGGAACCCCACCACCTTTTGCATAATGTAATCCATTTAAGGAAGGGGATAGTGGTCCTTGAGAGACACTTTATTTAAATTTTTTGTAAGAGCCAAACTAAATAAACAACCATTTATTTAAAACATAGCAGTAAAATTTAAAAGTTACCTTCATTTAGCACATTCGCAATCAAATATATCAATAATAATAAAATTAATTAATCATAATGAAAAATAGTGCATAAATTTAAATAAGTACCTGAACCTGATGCTATTATCCCTCCTTTTGTCCGCAACTTGCCTCCTTGATCTCTTATGAACACTGCCCAAATTTGTTCCTCCCTGCCAACTAGGTAGCTTCCTAGCTCCAGGATATCAACGGATATCCTGGCCCCCGTGCCCAAAACCACCAGCGACTCCGGTGTACTGTATCAATCTCACTCTCAATATTTCACTTCTCTCTACGATACCCAGAGCTCCCCATAATCCATTCCTCCCCCACCTCCATAGAATATCTCATGTCCAACTCCTTCCCTTCCTTATCCCTCCTTCACCAACTCTTCCCCCCCATTAATTTCTTTATCTCCCCCTTTAATATCTTATCCCATTCTTTAATGTCTTATCCCCCTTCATT
>JASDQU010203673.1:16283-35062 GCA_032191745.1 Picea mariana
CATAATGATGATGTCATCTTATTACATGATTCCTTGATCACATGTATAGACTAGGTATTGAATATATTAATCTGCATTTGCTGTGATTGGTTTGTGTTGTTGTGATTGGAACGACACAAGGTATGTCCACTATCCATTTCTCTTAGTTCGTTCAATAATCTAGATCTAGGGAAAGAGTAGTATTTTGTCCCGTTTTGTTCCAGATCCAGGTGGATCTGGGGAGATTGGTCTGTGTCCGCACTAACGAATTTATCCTTAAACAATTGGGTATTCAAAAGTCAACAAAAGATACAAAGGTGAAACAAAATGTTTTTGACAATATAACTAGTGTATTAAAAGCTTTTGGAAAATCTTGAAAAAAATATGTCAGTGTTGCACGTAGAGCGATACAAACAACAGTTGTTTCATCTAGCAATATAAAATATCGTTTGACACGACACATGGCAAAACGACGGGAACACCAATAAAAACATTGTACAAACATAGAAAATTTCGATTGCAAATAGATGCAACTGATGAACTGGCTTGTTGGACAGTGATTTCTAGACAACGTTACAAAGATAGACTTGCAGAAAATGTTAAAGAATTGTCCCATAATTGTTGGTTGACAGAATCTCGTGTTTCACCACATACAAGGGATGTGTTGCGACGAATAATAGCATGAAAACAATATGAAGAAAATCCAAAACATATATTTCCAATGACACAAATAGAATTGTTCAATAAGTTCAAAGAAGAACACAAAGAAGTTAAAATTTCCATCAATACATTTGTGCAACAAAAACCATGGTTTGTTAGACCCATCATTGTTCATGACACTTGTTGTTGTCGTTATCATGTTGAATTTGAGTTGTATTACGGCACTTTTCTTGATTTTGGTAAAACTTTATGGCCAAGTTCACCTTCTCCTTCCACATTCCGTGCTTTTATATCTAAAATTCTATGTGAAAGAGAAGGTGATGAATTATTTTACAAAAACAAATGTGTTGGTGGAAAGAAATGTGATCGTTGTGGAAATCTAAGTTTGTTTCACTCAAAGTATTCTATTGATATGAATGATCAATCATTTTCTAATATAATAATCAATTGGAAGAGATATGAATATATCAACATCACGGCTCCACATTCGTCAAATGTTATTTCCAAAAGGATTGATTTGAGAGTAGATAAAATCTGTGTGATAGATTTTTTGAAGAAATTTGAGGAAGAAATTTATAAATACACCAAGTATTCAGATAGAGCTTGATGGAAAGACCTACAATTCAAATAATCCCGTGAAGTGTTTCCACAAGGGACAATTTTGTCTGTAGTTGATTTTGCAGAGAATTACACATTCGCTGCACAAAAATAAATACAGAGTGAATATTATCATTCTGATCAAGTCACGATATTTGTCCATGTTCTATATAGACATGCTCAATAGAGCCTTGATAACATAGAAAGCACCAACGACAATCAACATGTTATTAAAGAATATCACTTTTATATGAGTGATGATCGAGCACACGACACACATTATGAACAACATTGTTTTGATAAATTTTATGATTCATTGAAAGAACGAGAAATCAAATTCGATCGACATTGGATATGGTCAGATGGGTGTGTGGGTCAGTTCAAATCTTCATGATCATTCTATTGGTTATGTTGTCTTCATAAAAAATCAAACATTACACATTGTTGAATTTTTTTTGAGACTGGTCATGGAAAATGAGAGCACGACGGTGCAGGGGAATGTGTAAAGTGAGCACTTTGAAGGTATCAGATGAACCATCATGCCAATCGATTTGAATCCGATGATAAAGTTGTTGAATGGTGCAAAATGGCGCTAAGTCATGAAAATAATACGTCAAGGGATGTGCGCAGGTGTGTCTATATATACATGTTACACATGTACACATGATATTTTTATTTGAACGTGTTCAAATTTATATTCAATCTTCAATCATTTTCTTGAGAGATTTCAAGTTAACAAGTTCTTTTCTTATGTAGGATTTTTTGGTATGTTGGATTCCAAGATGTAAATATATCAATCCCATATGACGCTAATACAATACATGGGACACGAAAAATACATTCACTTAAAACAAAACGTTATCAAAATGTGTTTGCATTTGATAGAAGAAATGAGTCTTGTTTTTGTTCAGTTTGCATAGAGGACACATAATCCATTAATATTTGCGAAAACGAAAATGTAGAATATGTTAAAGCTTGGAGACATACCAAACTTAATATAAAAGGGAAAATGCCACTTGCAAGCTCAGAGGAGATGGAATCAAATGAAACTATAGTGTCAGTTGATGGCGATAGAGTTTCTGATCTTGTTAGAGAAGGTAATTTTTATGTTTAATTTTTTTCAAATAACTTGTAGATGTACTTGTGTGATAATCTAACACGAACTATTTGTTGTCTGAAATATATCTAATTATTGGCAGTGTTAATGTTTCGCCATTATTATAGTTCTTTGCAATTTAATAGATAATAGCAACATAAGATCAAGATCACTGGGAAATACACATCCACAAGAGACACAACATTTATCCTGGGAAACCCTCTAGGGGAAGAAAACCCAGCAAAACTTCCATAATATAAATAGCCAATATAATGCCAAGAGATATTATGCTAAAACATAAAGTCCTCTCCTAAGATATGTGCCACTCTCTCTCTCCTTGCCGGTAACAGATCATAACTTGTCTCTCAAAGTGAGTAAGTGTGTTGTATTCAAATGAGGCGCTAGCCTCCTTTATTTATAAAAGTTCTGGCACGTGTGAAGTGTCTCTTCACTGGCAGGGCAGACTTCTTCATCTGGGTGGGTAAACCCACCTTTATTATATTTCTGTGTCTCCTTATTAACTGTTGGGGCCGACTTCTTATTCTGCCTATTATAATTGTCTGTTGACCAATCCGAAAAAGGGGATTTGGTCCTATTACAATATCCAACATGATCAATCCACAATGGGGATTGATCCTATAAATAAAATATCAATAATAATAAGAATACTCTTTGCAGTTACATTATTTCAACACTCCCCCTTAACAAGAAGGGTATTCTTCGGCAATATCATGTGAGAGAGAGAGGACAACATCATCAACAACATCAAGTGGGAGGAAAACATCATCAATATCATCTTGGTTGGTATATTTATAAATCATCAGAAGTTTTCTTCATCAACAACATCATCATTCTCAAAGGAATTCCATCATCATCTGCATCAATATGTATTAGTATAAAAACTAATACATCATCATCATCACAGTACAAGGCTAGCCCATCACAGTACTAGACTGGCTCTATGTCACAGCTATTAAGCTGGTAGCTCAGTGCAAGTCACATCTTGCTTTATGTCTAACAACTAGGTCAGAAGCAAGGTATACATCATCTTGCTTTATGTCCAACAACTAGGTCAGAAGCAAGGAACACATCATCGTCTTGCTTTACATCTAACAATGAGGTCAGAAGCAATGACTCATCTTTCTTTACGTCTAACAGCGAGGTCAAAAGTAAGGAACATACATCATCATGCTTTACGTCTAACAACGAGGTCAGAAGAAATGACTCATCTTGTTTTACGTCTAACAGTGAGGTCAGAAGCAAGGAACACACATCGTCATGCTTTACGTCTAACAGTTAGGTCATAAGCAATAACTCATCTCACTTTACGTCTAACAACGAGGTTAGAAGCAAGGAACACACATCGTCATGATTTACGTCTAACAACGAGGTTAGAAGCAATGACTCATCTTGCTTTACATCTAACAACGAGGTCAGAAGCAAGGAACACACATCGTCATGCTTTATGTCTAACAATGAGGTCAGAAGCAATGACTCATCTTGATTTACGTCTAACAGTGAGATCGGAAGCAAGGATCACACACATCGTCATGCTTTACGTCTAACAGCGAGGTTAGAAGCAATGACTCATCTTGCTTTACGTCTAACAGCGAGGTCAAAAGCAAGGAATTATATATATACTCCCCCTTTCAGGGAGGTTCCTTTCGGACTATACCAAGCTTATCTCGAAAGTGTTCAAACTTTACACAAGATAGAGGTTTGGTTAACACATCAGCAACCTGTTCATCCGTGCTAATGTACTGGAGCTTCTAGGCTCCTCTCTATACCATGTTGCGGATGAAATGATAGTGGATCTCTATGTGTTTCGACTTGTCGTGGAATACAGGATTCTCTGTCATCTTGATGCAGCTTTGGTTGTCACATAGAATCACGGTTGCTCTCTGTTGGCAGCCATATTAATCTCTATTTTTACAAGCTGCCTACACAGGGTTTTTAAATTCTCGTCACTCGTCACAATCTTTTTCATTAAACAACGCTTGTTACTCATCACTTTCTGTGTACCTGCTTTTCGATTTCGTTTTCATACTCACAGCTGGAATTCATGTTTGATTTCATCAAAGGGTTAATGTTCATATGGTTTATCGTCTATTTGTCTTATTTTGTTATGAACATGGTTGTTTCCATGGTTATAACCCCTTGGTCTCGAACACACCTTGGTTACATATGTATTATACCACCACCCATTTAGCATTCAACTAATGTTAATGGGGTTTTGATTTATAAAATCTTTGATTCAATTGTTTATTTGACATATTGATTCTGTGATCAAATCGTGGATATGCATACGATTGTTTTCAATAGTTATGATCTTTGTGTGTACCATTATGCCGAGGTGTCATTCCAAGTACAACGTGGTGTTATGTTTTTGCATGGCCTCGATCTACACGACTTTTCTCACACGCATAGCAATTAACACTCTCGCCTACCATTTTGAGCTGTCTTTGCATTACGTTGGGGAAGCTCGGGGCAATGGCTCTGTGCTTGTTCTGTCAAACCCTACCATTGAATCCCATGTCAGTTCCTTGTAGTTAGCCATGGCTCCTGTAGTGAGAATTGAGCCTAACGGTGTCTAGACATTGTTATCATTTGATAATGCCCGAGAAGACTTAGAAAGGAATGGCTGGCGTGTCTTTGTTGAAAAGTTCGAGGGTTTTAATTTAACAGTTGCTCAAGAATTCGCGTTAACATTCGATGGTTGCAGAGCTAAAATAGGAGATGTTCAGCTTGAGTTAAATGAAGATTTTATTAGCCAAGCCACCGACCTGCCAGTTGTGGGACAAAAGTGGTTTAAAAACTAAAAGGTTGAAGAGGTTCCTTGGTCATTATTCTTCACCTCAAGGAGGATTACCAACTGCGACTGAGGTATGCCTGTTACAGCTCTAAAACCTAGATGGCACGATCTGTTAGCTATTGTCAAATAGTTCGTTACCTGTGAGGGGAGATATGTTTTGGTTTTCTTATATCACTTGTGGTTGCTCATGAGTTTTATCGATTTTCCTCTAAACATGCCCTATTTTCTCCTTCGAAGTCTATACAAAATGGAAAAGCATTTTAAAAGGCAGAAATCTGATTCCAGCCTGTTCCATCATTGTCTGATCAAGATTATTATTGTACATCAGTTGAAATTAAACGATGATTGTTGGGATGCCTTCCTGTTAAGAAATGGTTTTGCTAGTAGTGAAATAGGACAGGTTGACAAGTCTGTCGTCATAGAAACCCTCGTTGAGCCTACCATCCCTCCTCCTTCACTCTTTCCTGGTGATCCTATTTCTAATGTGGAACCCTCGACCTATCTTGACACTACCCAACCCGACACTCTACCAGATTCATATCCCAAAGATGGTGTTAAGTCTGTTAAAAAGTCCGCAAAGAAAAAGTGTAAAGGCAATGTTGATATCAATTATAAGAGTAAAAAAGCCGCTCGTTGGGTTTCACGATGTGCCCGAAATAAACCTAAGCCCTGTGTAGAACAAAACGCAATTGTGTTAAGTGAAGATTCTGATTCGAAAATTGAAAGATTTTTAACTGAAGAATATCCATATTCGTATGGACTTTGCTCTGGTAAACCCTATGATTATGTTACAAACCTTCCACCATGTCTAAAAGACAATCCCGATTTCCCTGGAATCAAACTCAGTAGTGAACCTACAGGTCAAATGGAAAATTCCCCTACTGTTAATACTATCACTGCTAATACACAGTCTATTTAGCTGCAATGTAACGAATGTCAATCATGGACTGATAGGTATTACAGAGACGTGTCGTTACTTCAGTATCGGATTAAATCCTTGTAAGACCAGGTGAATTTGCTAATGAAAGAGAATGGAAGACTTCAAACCGTTGCTCAAACCAAAGATAAACTACAAAAAACCACAGGGTCTGTTGTTTTTAAGAACGTGGAAGCAACGACTGCCATTGTGAATTCAAAGATTGCTTGATTAAGTCGAATCCCTTAATCTGAAGAACCTACGATTTCTAAAGGAGATTTGAGCCACTGGTGGCATCTCTCAGCATGTTATTTTTTATGTTGTTTTAGAATAGGTTGTTAGTTTTGATATCAAGTAGAATCTGGGAGGTTGCATCCCCCACAAATTTTGGAACAAATTAGATGATATCCACAGGAAACGTTTTGATCCTGTAACCTATATAAATGTATTGTTTTATAAACTAAAGACCATCGCTTCCTAGGAGAAAAAACTATGGATTTATGATTGACAGACTTGAATGGAAGTTGATATTGGTACAGCTTTAGCTTCGATATATCGCACTTTTATTCAAGTTTTGATCATTTTGATTTGTAATTAAATTGTGAATACTTTAGATATCATGGTTTATTACAGATTGATGTGATGAAATTTATATGATGTCCATGTTTTATGTCCCTAATATTACATATAGTAATTACTCTGTTCAAATTTGAGATTAGAAGATTAATATTCTTTATTCATTGAACATTTATATACAAATTTTCACAGTCGATTTATCTCAGTGTGACCATTTGTGAAATCATAGAATTGTTATCACTACTTCTCTTATATGTTTTGTCATTAGCATTCAATAACTGCTGCTTCGCATTTACGAGAAGCGTTTGTAAGATTTGATGCGGTTTACCTCATCAAACAACGAAATTGGATACTGTATGCATGACAAATGGGAGATGCGATTACAGGTAGTTCCCTCGTTTTATTTCATTAGTTTAATTAATATAGGAATTCCCTGTAGTCTAAATATATTGTATTGTTTTTTATCTTTGTTTTTCAATAGACAGTTCCTATTTCGTTTCTTGTTTGTAAAAGTTATAAAAAATCAAAAGGACTGAATGATAGTTTTGCTGTCATAAATCAACCCATATTTGATTTTTGCAGGTTTAGATCAAAAGTTGCATTCTATAAATATTACACATATATTAGAGATATAATCATATAGATATATTGTAGAGCTATTTTATAAATATTATTTAGCAAACTTTAGGTATATATTAGGCTTGTATATAGTTTTTTTTTAGCGAGTGTTTTTCATTAAGTTATTTTATCTTTTTTTTAGTTTTGTCTTTCACTTTCTTAGGAATTAGATCGGCCAACGGAGCCACTAAACCCGTCAGAGTGGATTAATCCAAACGGCTTGGGTTAAGTAGACAACCCCGAACCAGATTCACTCCTCCAGTTGACGAGTGGTCATTTTCGCCCGTCAACAAATGGCGCTAGAAGGAGGGCCTGAAAATTATTAATGGCACGAGGTGGTCGTAAGACTCCTCCACCACCTACCTGCTCACCTATATTGACTAGAAGTCATTCAAACGAAAACATTGTCCCTCAAACAACAACCACATCAAACGACGATCCACGGATCACAGTTGAACCAGTAACCCCTAATCCTATGGGTTGTGACATACAAGAGATTGTTTGTCAATCTCTCATAAGAACACACAGTGCCTTCACCCGTTTAAGACAACCAAACTGACCTTTGAACCAACCATTAGACTTCTTTGATATCAGAGAACAACTTTGAGGCACTGACCTTACTTTAAACCCTACAGATCCAATCCTCACTCCTGTAGCAGGAGGATCTGGTATACCACCATCACCACCTCCTTCATCTCCTTCTTCTTCTAGAGAAGAGTCTTCTGACGAAGGCAGTTCCTCATCCCAGCCTTCGACGCCACCCACACCTATGGCCAACCAGAAAAATCCCTCTAGACCCTAGCTCGACCAAGATGCAGTGGCCATAGCTGGGCCTCAGCATCCCTTACCCAAACACCCAGAGAAATGGCTCCCTAAATTTGACCCGGACTCTAAACAGATCGTCAAAGATCACATCAAAAAGTTTATGTTAGACATTAGACTCTGTAGTGTCGAGAAAGAATACATAGTTTGTAGATTATTTCCCTACACCTTTGAGGGCAAAGCCTCTACCTGGTACTTTGCCCAACAACCCCACACCATCGTGTCATGGGAGAAGTTTGAATCCTGTTTTTTTGAGAAGTTTGGAGATGACAAGTCTCTAGAAGTTCTAGTCATGGAGCTTTCTAGTTTAAGAATGAACCCCAAAGAGAAGATCAAAGACTTTAATAAAAAATTCTTAACACTAAAGAACCGAATCCCTACGGATTCGATGCCTGCCGAGAATCTTATCATAGCATAATATACGAAAGCCTTGCATCAAAGCATAGCCATTTGGGTAAAGAGATCTAAGAAAACCACTTTGTTAGAAGCCTTCGAAGAGGCCAGTCAGATTGAGAAAGACATCCTCAGCTTAAAAGACACTACTAGAAATGAAATAGAGACTAGTTCATCTTCCAAAAAGAAAATTGAAATCCTCCCTAGAACTTCCCAAAACAAAGCCCAACATGAAATCTCAGATTTAGAAAACTTACAAAAAGTCGTTCAAAAACTGTCCAATCAAGTTATAGATTTGAAAAGGATGGCTGAAGAAGCTTCTTCAAGCAGAGGGCCTTACAAACCTCCGTTTAGGAAGCCTTTTCCCACCAACCGACTTAATTCAAATGTTGAAGGCCTAAATCTAGAAAGCCTGCAATTCGTTATTCAAATGATTCTAGAAGCACAGGATAACTTGATGCCTCCTGAGATCCCTGAGGAAGTATCTAAACAAGAGACAGTAGAAGAAGATGAATCCTCTCCGAACATTTTTGGACATTTCTTGGATAGTATTTTTCAAGCTAATTTCGAAACGGTACATCCTTACAATACTAGGAGTAAGACAACAAACAAGCCTTCTTCTGAAATCACTACAACTTTTCCCCCAAAACAGTCAAAATCAACTAAGACTAAACATAATTATGTAAACCCAAGCTTAGATTATGATTTGGCTGAATATCTAAAGAAGCTAAGGGCTAATATTTCTGTTTATGAATTATTAAAATTCCCTTTTTTTCTACAGAAAATGCTACAGAATATCGCAGAGAATAGTAAAAATGGCAATCCAAGCAGTAACAAAGGTTTTCAAAACAACCCCAAAGTTCCTCAGAAGGCCTCCACCAAGACTATTTCGGATTCTCATGAGAAAAGAGACCTTCCTGTAAATAATGTAACAAATGTAGATAAATTAGTTTTAGAGGCCGCGAGTAAAAAGAAACAAGCTTCCACCATTAGTACTCGCAGAAATGTCCCTCCATTTTTGTTAACTTTTGAAATCTTCAATAGGAACGTGCACAACTGTATGGTAGATTCAGGAGCGTCATCCAACGTAATACCATGGTCTGTGTGTCAGAAGATTAATGTTGAAGTTCAACCATCCACCTTGAAGATCATCTAGCGTGATCGAACTAGTGTTAAAGTTATAGGCGAATTGAGAAATGTGCTTATAAGATTGTTGTCTAACCCTAAAGTTCATCAAGTGATTGATATTATTGTTGTAGATATCCCAGAAGTTTATGGTTTGTTTTTAAGCAGAGACTAGTCAGAATAGCTACACGACTATTTTGCGACGGATTGGTCTCACTTGTGGCTGTCCGAGAACAGAAAGCCCAACAGAATCAAGGTAAATCGTGAACGTTACCTAAAGTTCACAGTGACAGATTTAAATGATCCCAATGAGCCATTCACACCTTCTGCTGATTCACCTGAAATACAAGGGATGGATACCTTTTTCGGCAATTTCATGGCCGAAACTTCCACTATCACTAACCCAGAACAGCAGTCTGAAATTTTGACATATATGCAGCCAACAACTTCTACCCAATGGTCACATGCATCTGACAAAAATCAAATATGGTCTCTTTACTTTGACGGATCAAAATCCAAGGAAGGAGTTGGGGCAGGCTGCATGATTATTGATCCAGCAGGTAACAAAACCCTAATTGTGTGCAGGTTAGAGTTTGAATGTACAAACAACACAACGGAATATGAGGCTTTATTGCAAGGCCTTAGGAAAGCATTAGATATGAACGTTCCAAATTTGACTATCTTTGGTGATTCGGATATTGTGGTTAGACAGGTAAAAAATTCTATCCATTGTTTATCTCCGCACCTTAAAAGCTACCAATCTGAGGTATGGAATTTGATGAATAAGTTTTCTACATTTAACATAAATTCTATTCCTAGATTGAATAATTCAGAAGCTGACTTATTAGCTAATGTAGCTTCGAAACTTTTCCCTGTAGAAGGCTTATCTCCAAATGCATTCTCCATCGAACTGTTGTTCAGACCATTTGTCCCCAACAACATCATGAATTGGAGAGTCTTCGATGACGATCAACAGATTATAAGTTTCTTGCATATGGAAGAAACTTTCCAGGGCGCAGTAATCGACGAAGGTACTCATGACGAAAATCTTCAAGACTTTACGGTAATACCAGATCCAAGATCTCCTGAATCTTCATCACACATGATAAATTCTATCTCAAAATCTGTAGTTAGATTAGAAAAATTTTATGATCTTCACGACAAGTTCAAAAAATCAGTGAACTGTAAAACGAATAGTTCATCTTTAACATATGAAAAAGTAAACTTGGGAACTAAAGACAATTCACAGTGCATTAATTTAGGGGTAGGATGTTCTGAACAAGAAAAAACAGCATTTATTAAATTGTTTAAGAAATTCAAAGATGTTTTTGCTTGGACGTACGACGACCTAAAAACCTTTGATCCTAACATCATACAACACGTTATTCCTATGAAACCCCAAACCTTACCTTTTCAACAAAAGTTAAGGAAAATGCATCCAAAACTCGAACCAACTATCAAGAAGGAATTAAATAAACTCCTGAACGCTAAGATAATCTTCCCAGTTAGACACACACAATGGATCTCTAATCTTGTCCCTGTCCGGAAGAAGAGTGGTGAAATCCGACTATGTGTCGATTTTCGAAATCTTAATCGAGCGTCTGATAAAGACAACTACCCTGTCCCACGTATGGAACAGATCCTTCAACAGGTATATGGTTCTGAAAGATTATCCTTATTGGATGGTTTTTCAGGGTATAACCAAGTCCCGATGTCCCCTACAGATCAACTTAAAACCACCTTCCGCACTCCATGGGGCACCTACGCTTATAGGAAAATACCCTTTGGACTCATAAATGCTGGTGCCACTTTCCAGAGAACGATGGACATCACTTTCCAAGGCTTAATGAATCAATCTGTCGTAGTTTACCTGGATGACATTATTGTCTTCTCGAAAAACAAAGCAGATCATCTAGCTCATTTAAGATCCATTCTACAGTGATGTCGTAAGTACGACATTTCTTTGAATCCTAAAAAATCTATCTTCGCAGTAGAACAAGGTAAACTCTTAGGATTTATTGTATCAAGCGAAGCGATCATTATCGACCCTGAAAGATCTCAGGTCATTTCGAAACTCCCCCCTCCCTCGTCAAAAAAATCTATGCAATCTTTTTTAGGTCAGATAAACTTTGTCAGGAGATTCATCCCCAGCTTTTCAGAAATGGTGAGACCATTACAAAACCTAATAAAAAAGGACGTACAATACCATTGGGGACCTTTAGAAAACCAAGCTTTTAATTCAATAAAAAAGACCATAATAGACGCTCCTTCTCTAATGAGCCCCGACTTTTCGCAAGACTTCACTCTCTACACATTCGCTTCTGACCGCTCTTACGCTGCTGTCCTAACTCAAAAGAATGCTGAAAAAAATGAAGTCTCAATTTCCTTTATGAGCTCAGCCTTGAAAGGCGCAGAACTTAATTACCCAGCAATAGATCAGCAGGCCTACGCTGTTTTTAAAGAAGTAAAGCACTTCTGATCTTATCTTTTGAAATCTAGGACAAAAATCATTGTTCCTTACCCGGCTGTCAGAAATATGTTAGTACAGAAAGAACTAGGCGAAAAAAGGGAAAACTGGGTCACATCCTTGCAAGAGTATGACATAGAAATCACCCCAGCACAAATAGTGAGAGGTCAAGGGTTATGCAAGTTAGTCGCTGACTCAGCTGCAGGACAACAAGAGGAAAATGATATGTCGAATCCAGGACAATACTACCAAAATTTAATCTGTTGTGCACAAAACCCTGTTAGTCCCTGGTATAATGATATAAAATTTTTTCTTGAACATGGGTCAGCTCCCCTTCACCTGGATCCCACAAAAAGAATAGCACTAAGATTAAAATCTGCTTCCTTTCAGCTGATTAATGGTATTCTGTTTCGTCAAAATTTTTGATGGAGTACTAATGCGCTGTCTTGAGAAAGATGAAGCATAAAAGGTCTTATTGGAATTGCACGCAGGATAAGCTGGTGGGCATTTTGGTGGAGATACCACTGCCCATAAAGTATTAAGAGCAGGTTACTACTGGCCCACACTTTTCAAAGATGCTCATGCTTTGTGTCGCAAGTGTGTAATTTGTCAAAAAGCATCCGGACGGATACAAAAACCAGACTTCCCTCTGCAACCTGTTTCAGTAGACTCCCCTTTTTAGCAGTGGGGTCTAGATATTATAGGTCCAATTAATCTGCCATCCTCACAGCAACATAATTTTATCATAACAACCACAGATTACTTCACCAGGTGGTCTGAAGCTGCCCCATTAAAAGCTGTAAATACTAGTCAGGTAATAGCGTTTTTGAATTCAAATATTATTACTCGTTTTGGTATCCTTGACTACCTGGTATTTGATAATGCTTCCTATTTTTCGTCTCTTGAGATGAGTGATTTCTCTCTAGAAAGAGGAATTAAACTAAAACATTCTGCCAACTATTATCCTCAAGGAAATGGATTATTAGAATCAACTAATAAAAATCTGATCAAAATTATCAAGAGAACGGTCTCTGAAAACCATAAAAATTGGCATAATGCACTGTTAAATGCAATATGGGCTGATAGAGTGACTCCAAAAACTATTGTGGGTAACTCACCTTTCTTTCTCGTTTATGGCAGAGAGGAAATTCTGCCACCACACATTCTCCTTCCCTCTCTGCAGCTATCGCAGAAAATACAAGAAGAGGACTGTCCCCCTTTGGAGAATCGAATTAACGCTTTATTAAAATTAGAAGAAGTGAGGGCTCAAGCGAAACGGAAATTGGATCAACATCAACTCGTTGTTAAAAGCTGGTTTGATTCCAATTCTTCCTCTAACAGAAATTTTGAGGTAGGTGACCTTGTCCTAAAATGGGACAAACTGCATGAGGGAAAATGAGAGCATACAAAGTTTCAGAACTTGTGGCTAGGACCATTCTTGATTGCTGAGAAATTGGGTCCCAACTCCTTCCAATTACAGATTTTAGAGGGATAGCCAGATGCCTATCCAGTAAATGGCCAAGCTCTAAAAAGGTATTTCACCTGATGACACTCCCATGTACACTATGTAAATATTTTTGATTTGCTTGCTTTTTGTTTTTCTTTGTTGTTTTGCTTTGATTCTTCCCTTATGCTTACCGGTTTTTATTTTTAGACACACATACCTGCACCATGAACTATTTCAGACAAAGAGAACAGAAAAATTTCCCCTCTGAAATAACTACTGAAGATTGTTAAAACATCAATTATGATATTTTTCTGAGGTTCGCAGCCATGTTAAAGAAAGCTTGTTGTTTGAAAAACGTTTCTTGATTTCAATTTGTAACTGAAGCTATTCACGATCATCCATAATAATTTCTTTTTACGTTGTTCCTGTTCCTTAAGAGAACAACTCAAAGATGTCTCCCCACCTTCGAAGGTCGGTTTATTAACAAACTATCTCTAGACCTTAATGAAGGACAGTTAAAAATTTTATTCAAGGTCTGTAATTATTAAAATATGTCCAAAATTCAGATTTTCAGCGTCACCCCGCTCTATTAAATATCTTTAAAATTAAATAAATCTTCAGAGAGTTGTGGGAAGTGCTTGTAAACCCGCCGAGATACTGAACAGGTCTGCTGGTAGCGGGTAAATGCATGCATGATGCCAAGATAACTTTGTCGAGGTACTGAACAAGCCCGCTGGAAATGAAGCAATGTCAGGTATATGAAAATTCTCAGATATGGAATCTTTTGACCTTAAATGTCCTTCAGTCTGATCTGGAACTTCTTGGCAGGATACGGATATCGGAGTGGGTTAAATGGCATCCCTGTCGAGGCTATGGACGCATGCTGGCAGCAACGACTCTGTCAACAGTATTGAAGATTTTAACTTTAACATCGTGACTTTCTTTTGTCAAGACTGTCATCAGTTTTCGTCTTTTAAAATAACAAGCAATCTGAAACTGGAATGTTTTATGATTAATAATGATGTTCAAATAGTTTCTTAGTTGTTTTCGATTTGAAGTTTTTTATGACTATCTTAATCTGGACTCGTTCATTTGTCAGAGATAACTGCTTCTACCAGTGTGTCGCCATTGTTGGCAGCCATATTAATCTCTATTTTTACAAGCTGCCTACACAGGGTTTTTAAATTCTCGTCACTCGTCACAATTTTTTTCATTAAACAACGCTTGTTACTAGTCGTTTTTTGCGTACCTGCTTTTTGATTTTGTTTTCATACTCACAGCTGGAATTCATGTTTGATTTCATCAAAGGGTTAATGTTCATATGGTTTATCGTCTATTAAATGAGCAATATATGTGTCTCAAGAGATAATGTTTAACATGAAAAGTAGAAAAAAGAGTCATCAATAGAGATTAAAAAGAATCATGAATAATAATAAAGGGGTCAAAACGTATAGGATCTTATCTAGCATCATCAACTTGAGAAGGATCTTAGTTAATCCAATAGAATGCACAGACATAATAAGCCTCCTCAAATAATTCAAAATTGTGTCTCATTGTTGAGAATTGTGTTATGATGGATATTTAGACTTATGACACAAAGACATGCCTCACAAAACTATACAAACTAAGTATAATTAAGGATTCTAAGGTAAATAAATTCCCATGAGTTCCTCCATTCTAGAAGAATTTTGGAAGCAAATTTAAGAATTGCATAAAAACTAAGTAATGGAGGAGTGAAAGGTAAAGCAATTGCTATGAGTCCCTCAAATCAAGAAGAAAATCATAGGCAAATTCACAAATTGCTTGAATAAAAATTTCTATGCCTCAACAATTCCATTATGCTTGTGTAGGTTTTCTAATCAATAATCATGCCAAAAATGTCAGAAAATGACCACTAATTATCAATTATAAAACTCTTAATCGCATCAAGATCCTGCTATCCTTTCCTATTTAAAATAAGGATTTGACAGTTCAAAAGGTTGCAAGTGCGAATATCTTTTCAAATTTTAATTGCAAGTCATGTTGTTATCATAGTAAAGTTGCAGAAGAAGATATGCATAAAACTATGTTCACAATCCTTGGTGGTCATTATGAATGGCTTGTTATGCGCTTTGGTTTCAAAATGCCATAGATTAGTTTTAATGTTGCATGGATTTTGTCTCTCAAGGATGTGAAGACTTGTGAGCATATATATTGATGATATGTTTGTTTCTCCTGCTTCAACCAATGACCATGTAGTGCATATAACTCAATTCAAAGAAAGGATTTACAAGCATGGCATTGTTCTCAATAAGAAACAAAATTGAGGCTTTCAAAATGAAATTCAACTACCACAACATCAAACTTGGTAAATGGGATAGAAATGATTGTAGAATCACAAATATGTTTTTATACGTAGGATGTACAAGCACGGTGATAATTAAACGATCTACCAAATCCACTTATGATAATTCCACCAGTGTTTCTTAATACATAATTTTCTAGAAAAAAGTGGAAATCCATGTTTGATAAAGAAATGATGGTATCTCACTATGTCACGAACACTATTTGCATTGATTTTGAACCAGCCATACAACAACAAAAAATTATGGATGTCATTGAGTGTTCTTTCTCCTTAGCCATCCTTCACATCTCGCTTATCAGAGACAATGAGAATGTACAATCATTGTTCAAAGACTTTAACCAAGTGGACCCCATGATCTAATACGAAGATTCGATCAATAGATGTATGTGTGGAGAAAATGATTGTGTTTTATTTAATGATAACATAGAGCTAATAGTTGCTTTTGCAAAAGTTGCTAGTCACATAGTGATAGTGCCCTTGGTGGGAATAACTTTAAATACAGTAAGAAGTAAGATTTAATCTTAAACTCTGTTATATATCTTGATAGAGAAAATTCTTGATAAACCTTGATCTTATATTTTTGATAAATAATTTTAAAATAAAATACAAATTTTCATATAATTTATATTATTATATCACATAACTAAAAAAAACTTTAAAAACATTGTAGTTACCCAAAAAAAAATGAAAAATGAAGTGTTTTAGTTAACACTTAGCTTACACCCTCACATTACTATGTAATTAAGACTTGCGCACACCCTCATATTTGTTTGTAACTCTATATCATGATGACATTTGATCTAGTACAATATTTGGGAGAAGAAATATAATGTAAAATTAGAATTGCACTTTGGTGAGTGGCATACATTTCAAAATACAACAATGGGAGGTTGATCTATCAAAAGCCCATACACGAGTTGGGCACTTTGACGAAGCGCACCACCATAATGGTGAGTGACACTAAGATCATCCACGTGGCACTTCATGTTTGATAACCTTTATCTAGACCTAAACTTTTGACCATGGTTACAACCCCTAAACGTTAAACCATAATTTTAAGTTAAAAATAGTTTTAAGATGAAAATATCCCAAAGGAAGAAAAATATGCTACATCCAAAACTATAAAAAAATTCAAAAAAAAAAGTGAATAAGCATATTGCGTGCATAATTCAATGTTGATCGGCAATGAACCCCACAAAGGCGAGATATATACTGCATAATTCAATGTTGATCGGCAATGAACCCCACAAAGGCGAGATATATACTCCATCAAGCTATTGAAATATACATCCACATCCCCTTACTTTAATGCATTATTTTTTCCAATCCCATTACACATTATGTCTCGAGGATTATTTTATAATATTAAATTGAAAAAGTCAATTTTCACTTTCACATTATTTGATTTAGGAAAATATTAAAATTTATCCCATCRCACATTTTTTTWAACTATTAATTTATGATTTCATATMAATAGRATAAATTAATAAAATAGAAARATATTGCTTTATGCACTTCACATGTTTTAACTTCAAGTGAGTTTTATCGAGATATACAATTAAAATTGAAATGTTTATGCAAAGAGTTCAAATGTCGGAGAAGGCTCATATATTTTTACAAGGATACTCGTTTGCCCTTTCAGGCATTTTAAAGTCACGACAGTACTTGATTTTTTTTATTTCCATCATTTTTATATTTCTTCTTAACATTATTGCATTCATATTTCAGATTTATATATAGGAGTGTGCGTTACGATACTTATGAAACAAGAAAAGGGAAATTTAAAAATGTATTGTGGTTAGTGCAACTGCCACGACAAATGCATCAAAATCATCGATATCATCTAAAAAGAAAACGAAAGATTAGACCGAAGAAACGAATATTGGTCATCCACTAATATTTTCAACCGATAAACCACATATTGGAATTCCCTCCATACGTATGAAACAAGAAAAGGGAAATTTAAAAATGTATTGTGGTCTAGTATGAAACAAGAAAAGGGAAATTATCGGAATCCCCTCTGCACGCCGATCGCCATGCTACGACAAAATAAAGCCACCGACAAACCACGTGAGTGATGCATCGTACACTTAGTGGAGCCCTTCACCTCCAGGCTCCGAGTTTTGAGCAATTTCCTCTACGCGCCGATTATCATACAACAACTTGTAAAACCTTCCAACCTAGTGACGGACGTAACCTGCCCCTTCACAACTATTTTGATGACTTGACTTTTCGATCTCCTAATGGCCATTGGCATCTCTCTCTTTTTTTTTTTTTTTAGTTTTCATCTTTATCTTCATTGCGTTAATTTATCTTTTCGGAGAAGCGTTTCCTTCATCTTCAATCTGATCTTCTCACTGAGGGGTAAGGGGTATCCAGTATGGAGCAAGTAACAGAGGTAGGGAAATACCAGGTTTTCATCAACCATAGGGGACTCGACACCAAGAATAATCTTGCTAACCTCATCTACCATGACCTCACATCTTATAGGTTACGTGTCTTCTTGGACTTCATCTTTGAACTTGCTTCTTCTTTCCTTTTGACCATTCCCCATGTTAACCACAATGGGAAATCGCTGTCTATGTATATCAACAATCCATCGAACCATTTTCATTACAAAAATGACTGTTCAATCTAGACCATTTTCCGAACTGGAAAATGCTTGTCCGTTAGAAATCTCAAACCACTTTCCGAACTGGAAAGGAACTGCTCATCCTGGACCATTTTTTGAACTGAAAGTTGATTGTCCATCAATCAATAGCACATTAGTGCTCCCTCCTAACCTGGGAGTTATCTATTCCTTTTTCAATAAGGAAGTCGGCTCCACGAGTTATGAGTACGCAAACTCTTTCATCTTGGACAGAATCTTTACCAAAATGTCTACTTATCTGCTCATCCGTGGAGATATGTATTGGAGAACCACTTTC